>QOVD01001391.1:13853-27068 GCA_003521225.1 Tuber microsphaerosporum | reverse complement strand
ATTGGGCGGGTTACACCGTAGCTATCCGGGAATAAGTCAAGCTTCTCATCCCACGGTAAAGCAGGCGGGTCAAGAAGGCATATCACCCACTCGTAATAGCGTGCTCGACACACCATCCTAGAGAAGTAGGTCAACGGAAGCCTTCCACACCGGTAATTAGATAAGTGCTCGGGTATGGTAGAAACGGATGGAAAGTTTTGGGTGGCTAAGACAAGTGTTAACGGGGCTGATCGACTAGGAAAGGTGGAGGTGCTAAAGGACGCAATTTTTTCCTAGAGCAGTCGAACTATGTGGCTCCTCACGTGCCTACGTATTTTATCAAGGTTATACGAGTCGTACTTGAGTATAATATCAAGCGAGGCGACCCCATCCAGGCACTCAAGAGTGTTCTTTCACGGTAGTGAAGGGATTGTGCTGCGCCTTAGGATAGCGCTTACAAGGATGTGGCGCTCCTTGCTCAGGGAGCGGCAAACGCAGCCAGAGGGTTGTTGACAATTTTTGGGAGAGGTTGGCTGGGCAGCAATGAGGCATCCATGAAGTTCCACAAATGACCCCGCTTTTCTTCAGCTACAAGCGATTCCATCAACCGACCGGTTCAATCACCAATCCTCGACCGGTTCCCGAACAGCGACGATGTCCGAGTATCGCTTTTATGAAAGTAACTCCAATAATACCAACTCCTTCAATGTGTGGAACTATACTATTGCCGATGAACGATCTCAAATCCTGACTTGGTTATCACCACTAGAGCCTAGGCTACGGCACAAAGCTATCCAAGAGAGCCGGGTCAACAGTATAGGGCAATGGGTGTTTCAAAAGGAGGAATTTAAAAGCTGGCGCACTAGCATTGGGGGAGGTGACTCCGGTAACGCAGTCTTGCTTTGCTACGGAGATCCGGGGGTTGGAAAGACATTTATTAGGTAAGCCTAACCTTGATGAATGAAAGAAAAAGTACAACTGCTGACAAGATGTGATGTTAGCTCATTGGTGATAGACGAATTGTGTGATTTGGCTGGAGGACAAAATGCCACCGTGGCATGTTTTTATTTTGACTTCGCCGCCCGAAAGGAGCAGTCCCCCACGAGCGTACTAGGCGCCCTGCTGAAACAGCTAGTTTGCGGACTAGAGGCGACCCCAAACGAGATATCATTAGCATACCAAGGCCAAAAAAATGCCATTGGTGGACGGGGGCCGCAACTTGCCGATATTGTGAAAATGCTGCGCAATACCGCTTCTATGAAGCGCACATTCATATGTATCGATGCATTGGATGAATGTGAGGCAGGATCTCGAGTCAAGATTCTTGATGCGCTTAATCAAATTCTACAAAGCTCTCCGGGCACGCGGGTGTTCGTGACAGGGAGACCGCACATCGAGGCCGAGGTCGGGAAGCGTCTTTGTGGAAGAGGAATGGCCATACGGATCACTCCACGGAGAGACGATATCATCAATTATCTTCATAGCAGGCTAGAGGAAGACTCAACGCCAGACGCGATGGATAGTAGTCTGAAGGCGGAAATCCTGAGGAAAATTCCGGAAGATATTTCTGAAATGTAAGCGGAAGCAACGTCCTGGGAAAAGCTATCTCAAGCTGTCCACTGACAGATGCATATCTAGATTCCTACCAGTCTCGTTGAACATCGAAGAGATCCTACAGGAAACTACAATTAGTCGCAGGCGACAGGGACTTAACACAATGACCGATGGCTTGGGGTTGGGGGGCGCTTACAGTGGGACGTTGAGTAGGATAAAGGAACAGGGTGGGGAAAAAGCGAGGCTCGGTATGGCCGCTTTGATGTGGATCTCTCATGCGGAGCGGCTCTTGAAAGTCGACGAATTGTGTCACGCTCTAGGGGTCGAAATAGGGTCAACAGACCTCGATGAGGAAAATGTTCCTTCAATAGGGACATTGCTAACCTGTTGTCAAGGACTTGTTTGCGTAGACAAGGAAACCTCCACGGTCAGGTTAATCCATTTTACTCTTCATGAGTACCTCCGGGCTCATCCTGAGCCTTTTGGTAGAGCTCACGCGACAATAGCAGAGACCTGCTTAAGTTATCTAAGCTCCGACCAAGTGAACGCTCTTTCGACTAGTCCCTCCCCCGATCTCCGGGGCACGCCTTTTCTAGAATATTCTTCTTTGTATTGGGGAATGCACGCAAAAAGAGATCTTTCGGCCCATGCGAAACAGCTTGCGCTGAAACTATTTGAGGACTACAGTAATCACATATCTATAAAAATCCTCCTTGATGCAGAGAAATCACGCCTCTTCCTTGGTCGCGACAGATATACCGGGTTCAGTAGCTTACATTGTGCATCCTTCTTCGGGATTATTGAGGTGGTGGTTGATTTGGTAGAGGTGGAGGGTTATGATATCAATCAAGCAGATTGCCTAGGTATTACGCCTCTAATGTGGGCTGCTTGGAATGGGCACGAGGGGGTGGCGGAGGTTCTGCTTGGACGGGACGACGTCGACCCCAACAAACAGTGCGTCGGCGACCGAACAGCGCTCTTGTGTGCTGCTTGGAGAGGGCACGAGGGGGTGGTGAGGATACTGCTCGGACGGGACGACATCAACCCCGATGAACCGGAAATCATTGGCCGAACACCACTCTGGTGTGCTGCTGAGTATGGGTGCGAGGGAATTGTCAGAATACTACTCGGACGGGACGACGTCAACGCCGACAAACAAGATATTGATGGCCGAACACCGCTTTCGGTTGCTGCTCAGCATGGGTACGAAGGAGTAGTAAAAATACTGCTCAGGCGGGACGACGTTAATGCTGACAAACCGGATATCTATGGGCAAACGCCACTCTGGGCTGCTGCCGAGAAAGGGCATGAAGGAGTGGTGAGAATGCTACTCGGGCGGGGCAGCGTTAGACTCGACAGACCGGATATCTGCGGCCGAACACCGCTCTGGGGTGCAGCCGAGAATGGGCATGGGGAAGTGGTGAAAATACTACTCGGACGGGACGACGTCAACCCCGATGAATCGGATAACGATGGCCGAACACCGCTCTCGGTTACTGCGCAGTATGGGTACGAAGGAATAGTAAAAATACTACTCAGGCGGGGCGACGTCAACGCCGACAAGTCAGATAAGAGTGGTCAAACACCGCTCCGGCGTGCTGCTGAGAATGGGCAAGAGGGGGTAGTGGAAATTCTACTCGGACGGCGTAACGTGAACCCTGACCAATCGGATATCTATGGCCGAACACCGCTCTGGAGTGCTGCCGAGAATGGGCACCAGGGAGTGGTGAATATGCTACTCAGGCAGGCCAGCGTTAGATCCGACAGACCAGATATCTGCGGCCGAACACCGCTCTGGGGTGCTGCTGAGAATGGGCGCGAGGGGGTGGTGGAGATACTGCTCGGACGACGCGACGTGAGCCCTGACGAACCAGATATCTATGGCCGAACGCCCCTCTGGTGTGCCGCTTTTTATGGGCACGAGGGAGTAGTGAAAATATTACTCGGGCGGGGTGCCAACCCCAACAAACAGGATATCAAGGGCGAAACGCCGCTCTGCAGTGCTGCTGCGAAGGGGTACGAGGGAGTAGTGAGAGTGCTACTCGGACGGAGCGACGTTAACCCCGACAAACCGAATGCGGATGGTCGAACACCACTCCATTGTGCTGCTTTCCGGGGTCAAGAGGCAGTGGCGAGGATACTACTTAGACGGGACGACGTGAACCCCGACAGAATAGATAGAGGCGGCCAAACTCCGCGCTTGCTGGCTGCTAGCTCTGGCCATACGGGAGTGGTAGCCCTACTATAGCCCCCGGCATCTACGGCTTCAGACGCGCCATAAGGCTACGGAGGTATTGTTCCTCTCGTCGTTTTCGACTTCGCATGACCTATGTGCCATTTCTTCAAAGGCCACTACAGTTCCATAAACACGCCTGCCCTCATCACTGCTTACCTCCTCTCATCCTCGCACCTTCTCCCTACCCTCTCCCGTAGTTTGAAACACCACCTTGTCGTGATTTCCGTATTCCCTTTCTTTCCGGAGTAAGCCCGCCTACTTCTATTGTGTTAATATAGCCCGCGCAGCTTGGATCTTGCGTCATATTTACTGTTTTATTCTTTTCTACCCGTCAATCCTCCTTGCGCATTTATCTCTCATTTATTATTTTTCTAGAATTTCTTTTTTTTCCTTTTTTCCTTCCCTCCCCTCTGAAGCATAGGCATGAGAGTTGCTTCGATGCAAGTATAGAGAATAAAATAATAAGTGGAAAAATTCCCCACCACCCGAGAGCTAACTTGGCTGTTAACTATGGTATAACAGGTCAGCACTTACTATAGACATAGTTTAATGAAGATCATATTCATATGCAACTTCCTTCCAGATCTGAGCTCGAAGATGTGGTTGGGGGGCTATCCACTCAGCATGGATACGATACGGAAAACTTCAGGAATAAGGCACAATACCAAAAATCGGCTAGATATATTAACGAAATACCATAATATATGTTCTAAAAATGTAATACCGTATTGACCGCACCCGAATATACCATCCCCAAGGACGAGCAATCCGCAATAACGTGATTAGTACAATACATGCAAAAAAAACAGCTTTAGTCTAGGCTATTACTTCTAGAGTGGTATAGTGCCAGAAATGATGCGAGGGAAAGTGTACTAGAGCACAACTCCTAGCTCCAGAGCGCCTGGCGTGCAAATATTGAGACCTTCCTAGCTCCAAACATCAACATAGTCTTGTTGACTGCCTTATTTTAAACGGCGACAACTAAGGACCCTATTACCTAGCCGTCTAGTTTTAAAATTTAGGTGGTAAAACTAGATGGTGCCATGTCAACGGGCATAATTTCCCAACAGGCGGTGCAAAAGTATTTACCCAATGTTCTACCCTCCTAAATTCTTGTAGCTAGACGGTCAAAGCATGTTGCCATGGAGGCGCGTTAGGAAATCCCACCAGACAATAGACGGCACGCAACGGTAGGTAAACATTAGGTACTGTCCCGCACTTTGCGTATCTAACTCTTTGATAGTCGCGTTGCTTCCGACGCCGCATTCATCCCAAGCGCATGCCCGGACCCTTCTTCCGAAAAATTAACTAACTATCGCCAGAGCATACCGAGCAGTATCAAAGGGTTTTTAACACCTTCCGCCAATCAAAGAAATCGAAGTAGGGGGAACCATGCACCCCCTTCCACTGTTTTTGGTCCTGGAACAATCATCACGACCCTTGCCTCAGCTATTTAACAGCATCACAGACCATCACTCGTCTAGCGTAAATTTTTCGATGTTGAAAACCTGAGGGAGATATCAACGAGTAAGAGAGGAATAGGGATAAAAGAATTGCTTGATTAACTATAGTACTCAGATGCATTGCTATATACCCGAGTACCCCTATTTGATTGTCTGTATCCGGGTCCCACAAACTTCTTAACACTTGTCCACCAGCTCGCCTGCCAAATATCTTGAACTCCACGACGCTAGCACGGTTACAGTATCATATCTGCATATTCCAACATTCGGGTTTAAATGTTAAGTTCACGGCTATGATACAAGGCAATACAATAAAATGGAATACGGTAACGTACGCTAAATTCACTAGACACCATCATCCAGGCTAGGGCAATGCAAAAACTACTCAGACCCCAATTTAGTATAGATATTAAAAGTTCTAGACCCTTATAGAGCAGAAAAGAGACCAATTCGATCTTTAAGCACGGAATCGATCCCCTGCATTGCAGATGAGAAAATAGCATCGATAAAACCTGACCCTGCCTAGGAGCATCTTATATGTAATCCGGATATTCTAGGTTTGTAACTAAAGTTCTTATTCTAACATCTTTCATCTAACTAAGTAAATCCCTGTTGGATAGTGGCCTATAGGGCATGGGGTTTTGCGGATATGCACGTTGGCTAGTATGCAGCTAGAAGAGAGACGGGTATAGGGCATGCGGCTTTGTGGTTTCCAGCGGTTTAGCACCTAGTTACGGGTAGTTGTTTTCACACCCTCACAGGGTATTGGTTTCATGGTTTCTTTCACACCCTATGCCATTAGGCATATGGTAGTTTGCGCATTGTTAGGGCTGAGGCTCTGCGGATTGTGGAGGATCATGAGATCTCAGGATCGTTCCAGATTGTTGGGGATTTGGTTTTGTTGGTCGCATGTGTTTCTTTTGAGTTCCCTGAGTTTCAGGATAGTTTTTAGTTTGACGGAGATACATATCTCCTAGTGTGTCCTTAGCTAGAGAGAGTGCGCGAGCATCATAGAGAGTTTTTCCCCATCTTCCGCCTTTCCTCCTAGAGTCTTTTGCGATCGCACTTTAGTTCGTTCCTTCGTGCTTTCCTCTAGATTTCATCAATCCCTCTGGCTTGAACATCTAGAAACCCCCCTGTTGATTATGTAGATAAAACCGAATTGCCTAATAGTCCCCTGGGGTCGATAGGTTTCCGCTTCGCCTCGTGATACGTATTCTTGTCCGGGGACACCATTAGAAAATTCAGTGAACATACTGAATATTATTAAAGGGAAAACGGTTAATATTATGATTACCGTGTAATTGGAATATGCGATATGTGGAGTTATAATATTGCCTTCCACATATCACCACGCCTGTCTCTGTATCTCCCCACATGTCCAGATTCTTCAGTACACTCCCATGATACATTGCTAGCGAGGGAAAGACATGTTGGCAGAAACTTCTCCGTAAACTGCTACACTGCTTGAACAGTGCATTACGCTCCTGAACAACCTCCAACACTGCCTAACGATCTGTGACACTCCCGTAACCAGCGGAACCCTCTACACTCTTCCAAGACACAATGAAAACCAACTACCACTATACATCAGTTCGCAGCTAGCTCTTGGGCCGCTTTTCACGAGTGTCAGAAATTAATTGTGCCCTCTATACTTTTATCTAAAAAACTGTCACATCAATGTTTCGGAGGGGAGAAGGAAATAAAGGGTTTGGGGAAAATGTAAATGAACAATAAATGTGCGAACGGGATCAAGAACCAGGAAACAGAAACAAAGCCAAATAAAGATGAAACTCTAGACCACACCACCTTATCTCAATTCCATAGAAATAGCTTGCGACTGGCCTACGGATATAATTTGCCAAATCTCGACTCAACTAGAGAGAAGAATGCGGATAGATATTTGTACGGGTATATGGCAGGTCTGTGCATCCCCGTGGCAAATGATTCCCGACGAATAAAGGGACAAGATTTAAGAGTTTCCGTGGCTGGCATACTACGGAAGGAAAAGAAAGACAGCGATTGCCAGACGGTAAGATTTCAGACATCGGGAGGTGGTAAGGAGGAGATAAGAGGCAGGTATTGGTAGGAGTAGGTGTTTTTAGGCAGTCGTTACGGTCTGTGGGGAAATGGCGCAGAGGTTCTCCAGAGTTGAAACCGGTGGGGGGAACGACACCTCCACAGCTTTATACAATTCTGGGAGGTGCAGACTCTGGGGGCTGTAGTAGCGCTACTACTCCCGCATGGCCACGGCTGGCAGCATACCAGAGCGGCGTTAGGCCGAATCTATCTAGTCTGTCAGGATTGACCTCGTCGCGTCCAAGTAGTATTTCCACTACTCCCCCGTGCCCATACTTAGCGGCACTATGGAGTGGTGTTCGGCCGTCGCTATTCGTTTTGTCAGGGTTGACGTCGTCCCGCCTGAGTAGTATTTTCACCACTGCCTGGTGCCCATTCAAAGCAGCACATGAGAGCGGTGTTTCGCCATAGATATCCGGCTTATCGGGATTAACATCATCTCGTCCGAGCAGTATTTTTATCACTCCCTCGCGCCCATTCTCAGCAGCGCACAGGAGCGGTGTCCGGTTGGTTTCATCCGGTCTGTCGGGGTCGACGCCGTTCCGCTCGAGTAGCATTTTAACTACTCCCTCGTGACCATAAAAAGCAGCACTCCAGAGCGGTGTTCGGTCGTAGATGCCCCCCTTGTCGGGGCTCACGTCGTCCCGTCTGAGCAAGATTCGGACCACTCCCTCATGCCCTTTCACAGCAGCGCACAAGAGTGGTGTTTGACCGTGGATATCCGGTTTGTTGGGATTCACGTCGCCCCGTCCGAGTAGTATTTTCACCACACCCTCATGCCCATTCCAGGCAGCACATGATAGGGGTGTTCGGCCGTCGATATCCTGTTTGTCGGGGCTGACGCCGTCACGCCTGAGTAGTATTTTCACCACTCCCTCGCGCCCATTCTCAGCGGCACACCAGAGCGGCGTTTGGCCGTTGTCATTTGCTTTGTCAGGGCTGACGTCGCCCCGCGCGAGTAGCATTTTCACCACCCCCTCGTGCCCATTTAAAGAAGCCCACCAGAGTGGCGTTCCGGCACTGTTATCTGGTCTGTCGGGATTGATGTCGTCTCGTCCGAGTAGTATTTTCACCACTCCCTCATGCCCATTCCTGGCAGCACATGAGAGGGGTGTTCGGCCGTAGATATCCTGCTTGTCGGGGTTAACATCGTCCCGCCTGAGTAGACTTCTTACCACACTCTCATACCCATTACGACCAGCGACCCAGAGAGGTGTTCGTCCTTTGATATTTGGTTTGTCGGGGTTGACGTTGTCCCGTCCGAGTAGTATTTTAACCACTCCCTCGTTCCCATTCTCGGCGGCGCCCCAGAGCGGTGTTTGATCATAGATATCCTCTTTTTCGGGGTTAACATCGCCCTGCTCAAGTAGTATTCTTACCACCCCCTCATGCCCATTATGGCTAGCGCTCCAGAGAGGTGTTCGTCCGTTCATATCTGGTTTGTCAAGGTTGACGTTGTCTCGTCCAACTAGTATTTTCACTACTCCCTCCTGGCCAGAATGGGCAGCGCTCCAGAGCGGTGTTCGGCCGTACTTGCCCCGTTTGTCGGAGCCGACATCGTCCCGCCCGAGTAGCATTTTAACCACTCCCTCGTGCCCATTCTCAGCAGCATACAAGAGCGGTGTTTTGTTGCTCCCATTCGGTTGGTCGGGGTTAATGTCGCCCCGTCCAAGTAGTATACCCACAACTTCTTCGTGCCCATTCAAAGCTGCCCACACCAGAGGCGTGCTACCTGTGCAGTCGGTTTGGTTGATATCACAACATTCCGTCTCTGCCAAGCTTGCTACAATCTCAACAAGCCCAAAGAAGGATGCACAGTGTAGACTATTGAATAGCGAAGGTCTACTGCAGTTAATAGGGAAGTAATCCGACTCCCCTGCCCTCAAAAGGATTTCCGCGGATACGTGGTTAGGGTAATCGTCAAACAGCTTTAGCGCCAGCTGTTTTGCGCAATCTGAAAGATCCCTTTTTGCGTGCATCCCCCAATATAGGGAAGAGTACTCAAGGAACGGTGTGCTAGGGAGATCGGGAGAGAGATTGGCCGAGAGAGCTTTGACTGGATAGGAATTCAGATAACTTAGGCAGGTCTCTGCAATCGTCGAATGAGCTGTGCCACAAAACAGTGGATGATCCCGGAGGTACTCTTCAACCGTAAAATGAATAAACCCGACAGTGGAAGCCTCTTTGTTTACGGCAACAAGTCCCTGACAACAGGTTAGCAATGTTCCAATTGAAGGAACATTGTCGGAGTCCAGATCCGACGAACCGATCTCGACTGCTAGTGCGTGACACAGTTCGTCGACCTTCAAGGGCCGCTCCGAGTGAGAGATCCACATCAAAGCTGCCATGCCGAGCCTCGATTTCTCCCCACCCTGTCCTTCTATCCGCCTCAACGTCTCACCATAAGCACCCCCCAATCCTAAGCCATCGGTAATCTCGTTGAGCTTTCGGCGCCTGCGGCTGATCGTGGGTTCCTGTAAGATCGCATCGACCTTCAACGAGACTAGCAGGAATCTAGATATGTGTTTGTCAGCATATTACTCTAGGTAGCCTCTCCTGTACTGTTGCTTCTACCTACATTTCCGAAATATCTTCGGGAATTTTCCTCAAGATGTCTACTTTCAGCCTACTGTCCATTGCGTCCGGCGTTGTGTCTTCTTCTAGTCTGCTATGTAGGTAACTAATGATATCATGTCTCCGTGGAGTAATGCGTATCGCCCTAACTCTTCCAAAAAGACGCTTCCCCACTTCAGCCTCGATGTGCCGTCTTCCCGTCAGGAACATCCGAGTGCCCGGAGACCTTTGTAGTACCTGATTAAGTGAATCAAGAAGCTTGACTCGATATCTCGCGACACATTCATCTGGAGCGTCGATGCATATAAATGTGCGCATTCTGGAACTGGTGGTCTGCAGCATCTTCACAATCTCGGCAAGCTGCGGCCTCCGTCCATCAATCACTTTTTTGTGGTCCTCATATGCTTGTATGATTTCCTCAGGTATCTCTTCCAGTCCACTCACAACTTGTTTGAGCAGAGCGCCCAGCATACTCGCCGATGACTGGTCCTTTGGGGCTGCAAAGTCAAAGTAAAAACATGCAACCGCTACCTTTTGGCCTCTAACATGATCGCACAACCGGTCTATCACTAATGAGCTAACACCACAGCTCGTCAGCTCTTGCCATCCTCCTTCCCGTTCTCGAGCTTCTTTCTTGTTACCTAATAAAAGTTTTGCCAACCCCCGGGTCTCCGTAGCAAAACAAAACTGGGTTATTATTGGATTCAGTTCCCCCACTATTGGCGTGCCAGCCCCTAAATTCCTCTGTTTGTAAGAGCCATTCCCCCACATTTTCAACTCGGCGGTCCTGAACATCTTGATGCCGTAATTTTGGATCCCGTGGGGATAACCAAGCTAGGATATTAGATCGCTCATCGGCAGCCGTAAAGCTAACACTCGTGTTGAAAGAGCTGATGTTGTTGCTGAAGGATTGAGACATTTCTGTTTTTTGTTGCTCAAAATATTGTAGAAAATGGATGATGGAGTCAGTCGACTTCGGGTACTGGAATTCCTCGAGGCTGAAGAAAAGCGGGGATTTTTGTGGAACATAACTTAACCGATATCATACTTCTGGACTGTCCAACCAATCTCCCTCAAGTCTGGGCCCAACAACACTCTACCTATGGAGATCCGCTTATATCTAAGTGCTGTACTGTACTCTACACCATAAATCCTTCGCTACGACGAACGAACGCCCTGTGAGCCTAGTTTGAAGTTGCCTAGCTCATTATATATCTTAGCAAATCGAGCCTTATGAATCCTTCAGTCGCATAATTCAGATATCACCTAACTTGCCCCTCTTGCATACTACTTGATTTAGGCTGCGGTACGGTATAGGCAAGCTTTATATTGGACTCGCTTGCCATGGAAGGCAATGCCCGAGGTGAGGCTTGATCGGCACGCTCCCTTTCGGTTAGGGAATGTATGAGATTAAAGTTCTGTTGGCGAACGTAGCCCCGTTACGAGCACAGCATCACAGCCTAGTTATCCGTAATATCGATACGAGAAGGAAATATTTTCCCCCTAGCCTCGTATTCTGCTAAGCCCTATGGGGACATGGATCGTACTTCCTGATATTCATCGGGGCTGGTAGGCGCTATGCCGAGCAGGCTGGTGCTGTGTCTTACGGTAGTATGTTGCTCCTGTGCTCGTACAGTACCGTAAGAACTCGAATAATTGAACCTCACGCTAAGACGTCGGAGTTGCCTTTGCCAGTAAGGTCTGGCAATTTTTCTTTTTTCTGTCTGAGGTCTAAGCTGAGGGGGGCAGTTTTCGCTGTGCGCTCGGCCCTATCCAAAAGAGGGAATTTCGGACGCCTTAACGCGAGGTTCAATCACTGGTATTCGACTTTTTACGGTACACTGCTGGCCTGCCCACCTTACATAATATACCCCATCTCTCTAGTTGAGGCTCAAATCAGTCAAAAACCAAATACCATTTGGCTGTTAACCCAACTGCTACTTTAAAGAGTCATTGAATGTGATGAATAAAATTCTATTGGCTCCTAGATAGTTCAGGATCTTGAACTAGGCGAAACTACAAGCTAAATCCCGGGTGAACTCGGAAGGAGTGTGCCATTCATACTGTTAGCGCACCGCACGGTACAAGTATCGACCATTTTTAATGTTATCGGAATGTGGGTTGCCTAACCGAAGGGGCAGGGTATGGCTAATTCAATAGACTCAGGTGTCTTCCGAGGGATTGCGTAGCATAACTTGATTACCGGTACTTGGGGCAGTTTAACATGCCATTTCTGAGACCGCCACCCCAGCAGAGCACTTTGTACGCGAGTACCGGTAACCTATAGTGCAGTACAGCACACCCGTGTAGAAACAGCTATCCACGGTTGCTTAAACACACCTACATGTCAAGGAGTAATGTTGTCCGTGGACAAAATTAACCACGCATCAACGAAGAGGGAATAATTTCGGCCATGACAACAACACTCCACCACCAACCCCACTATCAAAAATGTAAGTACAGGGTAGAATACCTAGTAGAAGTTAATATTTGAGCTAGAGAAAGCTCTTTAAGTGGTGCTGAAAGTGCGGGGCAATGGGGAGGGCTGCGTTGCCTTCGATCGTTGGTATGCGGTTAATTTTGTCCATGGATAATACTTTCATCTCTCAACATGTTTTTGCTAATAATGTTTTCTCAAATTACTTAAGTCCAATTTTTTCTTCTACTTTTTTATATGATAAGTTCGAAGTAACAAGCAAAGGTGCAATACATGCATAATGGATATTATAATTTTATTATTGTAATTACAGAATTCATTTAATTGTTCAAGTGAAATGTTTTGTCTTTTGTAGGTGTATTAAAGCCACGGTGGCCGAGCTCTGACCAATGGCCTTGGGTGGCGCAAAACACGAAGAGCATTGCACAAGTTTCGGTTTAAACAGTGTTGAGATGAAACAGCACAAAAAAATGTGTTCTAAAAGGCCCCTGCTTCCTTTCGTCTCCAATACCCCGAAAAACTGGCCATTTATTCAGTGCTCCACCCCGGAAAGGGAACAAAGCTTCTATGACTTGTGCAGTACGTGTAAAAAATCCTCCCTTACCACAGCCTGTTCACACACCCTATCGTAACTGATCGCTATTATCTCTGAGAAGGTAACTTAATTATCACTACCCTTTCTCGACTACTTTATAAGGCAATCACAAACTATCACTCATCCCAATCCAACTTGTTTGAGCAGCGAGTTTGCGTAAATTAGCATATTAAACAACCTAACCCAATAGAGTGCTGTGACCTATAACCCCACCAGTTGCCCTTAACCAAACCAGTATAAAAGAAAGACATTTGATCTTAATAGATGTGAAAGAGCAAGTTAGGGTAGGTAAGCTTCC
>QOVD01001389.1:0-13366 GCA_003521225.1 Tuber microsphaerosporum | reverse complement strand
AGGGGGGAGGGGCAGTACCATCCGCGTAAAATAACTTCCTAAGGACTTTTGTATCAAGACATCATCGACGAAACCCTCCGCCTCAGCTTCACTGAGTTGTAGCTGGAACCTTTGCCGCAAGTGGTTTGTTGCGTACTCTGCGCCAGAAGCGAAGCAGGGCATTCGAGATTCTTTGCCCATTAGGTCGACGAGGCCGAGGATGTCGTCTGCTGATTTCCGTAGGGCTTAGGTGAAAAAGCATGTTAGACCGGGGCAGTCTTTGTGTTGGTGAGGGGGTCTGGGGTTACCTTGAAAAGCCTGCTTGCACAATGCTCTGAATTTGGCGAATTCAGGCGACTGGGCACCGCCGAGAACGTCGACATACTCCTGAGTGAGCTTGAACGGAGCGGATTCGAAGCCTACAGAACCTGGGGAGTTGGATAGCATGAAGCCGAAATCGATGTGAATGATGTCTATGGTTGGGTGTAAGCATTTTACGTGGGTATATGGGGAGCATCCGACTTACGGCCCTGGTTATCTATTAAGACGTTACCATTATGCCGATCCTTCAACTGCAGAATATAGCATATTATGCTGTACGCTGCTAGTGACCGCGTGAATGCACCTACTGCTGCCTTATACGTATCTAACTCAGGCTCGCCAAATGTCTTTCGGGAATTAGTTGGTGCCGAACAATGCCTGCAGAGCACAGCCTACCTTAACGAAATGGTCTTTGAGAGATGCGATTCGTCTCCGAGGGTTCTTCCCAGAGTTTATAGATGCTATGGTGAGGCTCCGTTTCAGGGAGTGTAGAGAGGTCCCGTTTGTGATGGTCTCAATTAACCCCGACGACTACTGAGTGTTAATACGAAATGTACATTGAAAAAAACTGTAAATGTGTATTCAGGTGAACCTACCTCTCCAGTAACAAGAATTCGCATCCTTTTTATCCATACAGGCACATTGGCCTTCTCCCAAATTTTGCCACATACGTGAATAAGTTGACATGCGAACGCCTCTTGCCTCAGGTCGGCACCTGTCTTCACGATTACGCTCAATAGGTCCCAATTCTTACACCAACCATACGGAGAAGATTTGCGGATTCGCTCCCTCTTTGCGCTCCACTCCTCTCCAAAGGTTGCCGCACTGGGATCACCTCTGTCCGCTTTGCGCTCAACGCCTGAGGTTTTCTGATCGTTCTCCATACGGGCAGCACCAGCCTCAGCATTCAAATTGGCAGTTGACTCCTCTACTTCTTCTACATTTGCTGTAGCTAACGGAGGTGCAGTACTCGCCATAATTGTATCAAATGTTGGGAGGGGTGCAGTTGCCTCGAAAAAGAAGCTCTGCTCCTCCAGGGTTTGCATACTGGCAATAATTTTAGCCTTGATAGCTGCTACCTCATTCTTTGGTCTTTTGGAGCTGCTGGCATCTAGCTGGGCCAGCATTTGTGCGGCAGTTCGCATATGTGTCGCAAGGGCCGACAAATCAGGCTGCTCACCGCCTGATCCAGCGAGAGAGTAGGAACCTGACTTCTTCCCCGGTGCAGGGCTTCCGGAGCGGCTTGATGAAGAGAGCTCAGAAGACCGAGGAGTCACTATTGATGATGCAGCTGATAGTGTTGTTGCGCTACTAGAGAGCCGGGGCAAATGCGATGGGGCCACCGTGGAGGCGATCGATTGGTCGGAGCTACTGGCTCGCGGTGTATCGAAGTCATATGGGTCGTCTACTATCGGTGATGTCCCAATATCACCCTTGGATGGCTCGAAAACACTATCAGATTCACCCTCACTGTTACCCCCCCGATAATGACCTGGAGGGGAATCGGTCAAATCAAATATCCTCTTCTTTCCTCCATCCCCAGATAATAGTACCCCCAATAGCCTCCGATTCTCCTCCTTTTCGGGATCAAAGTCAAAGTCATCCCGTAGCACCTCTATCATCAGCAGATAGGGGACTCTTTCTGCACTGTTTAGTACCGTAGCTTCAGCCGGGTTGATCCTGACCACTCGATGGTGTCCAGTTGTCGTGCCACCTTCAATCACAGTCGCCGGGCAAATTACCGGAACATCGACTTCTGAAGGCAGGTCATTGCCCAGCAAAGCCAGCTCCGCGCGCAGGGCACTTAGTCGCGCAGGCTTGGGCACCAAAACCAGCCTGTTAGATATATCCTCCAATGCAGACAATAGCTGCGTTTCGTTTCTGAAGTAATTGGCCTTAAGCATGTGAACCTTCTGTGAGGTTGACAAAAGTGAAGGCGTCAATGGCCTGTTCTTCTCTGTCCGACGGCCGCTTGTCCCAAATTTCGATTCACTGACAGTTGCACTTCGCTGCATTCGGAGGTCCGGTAGCGAGGAAGAGCTTTGGGGTATATGGGGAACATCTAAACTCCCAGACTTTGACGGCCTTCTAGATAACGAAAACGATCGAGTTTCGGCTTTTGAAGGGCCTGCATTAACCTGTTGAGGATTCGGTGACTTGGGGCGCGAGGCTGGCTTGGAAGATCCCTCGACACTTTTCGAACTCTGGCTTCGCGGCACCCGCTCTTTTTTGGGCCGGGAGTTAGTTCTGGCGGCAACAGTCTTGCTCCTAGCAATTCTCGGAAGTTCTGATATCGAACTAGGGGGATTCCTAGGTTTCCGTGCCTGAGCTACGGCGAGAGGACCTGCGAACCTTGGTAGTATGGGCGCAGCGACACTCCCGAGGATGAGGCTGGCCAACAGAGTGACTGGAAGGACATTTTCCTTTAACCGTTCCCGTTTCCTAATCTCCTCTCCACCAAAAACGATGTGCTGTACCTTGTTATAAATACGCCTACATGTCTACACCATGACAATGTTAGGCGGCTCTGCGCGAGTTGCTTTTTCGTGCTTCTGTGCTTCCATACCTTAAAAGCGTTCGACTGCGGATTTCCGGAAAGGTCATGAAGATGTGTTTGGAAAAGCCAGAATGTCTGTAGGCACCCGTTAGATACCTACGCACCGTCTAGAAGATTTACGGCGGCAAGAAAGCAGTTCCCACCAAGAGAGCTCCATGCGCCGATCGCTCGCACAGCTCGAAAATGAACTCTTCCAAAGCTACAGACTCCGTATCCTCTATACTTACGAGTAAGTGGCATAGTTGCGGCAGGAAGAACTCGATCTCCGGATAACTGAACTCTCGAAGCTTTGTGCAGAGAAAGTGATGGACTCCTATTTGTTTAGCGTACCGGCTGTGATCCATGCTCTCTCGTCAGCGGGGCAAGTTCATACGACAAAAGTTTCAGGGGGATTTCTTCATACGCCAGATATGCCACAACAAGAAAGGGATCGTCACTGAAATGATCGGAAGTGATCAATCTATAGAGCAATTGTGACATCTTCCTTGCCCGAGGGCCTACGCTGAAGAAATATTCGAAAACGTTGGTTTTAGAATAGCTGTCAGGACACCACCTAGGAGCTCGCCAGGGGACACCGGAAGATATGTGGAGAAATAGGCTGAAGTAGGAAACAGGAGCAGTCAATAACTCGGGAACAGGCGATCCTAGGTATATTTGTAAGGACTAATAACGGAGTTGAATATTAAGGTAACCTGAACGAGGGGTGGTGATGTTGTGTGTCACTCCCGAATGGTGGTTTCTCCTGAGGGTGAGCAAGCTAAGCCGGCGGTTTAAGGAGATTGGAAGTTCCAAGAGCCACCGGCATTCAGAAAATAGAACATTCGATGTCCGGAGAGGCGATAATCGGATGCAACCGAATTAATTCCCGAGAAACCTACCGCACAGTGTACCTCTTGTACTGGTATTTTGCCACAAAAAAAATAATCCAAGAATCCATCAAGACAGAAATCCATCCCCTCTTCTCAGACAAGACAGTGGGCCGGTTAAGCATCGGGATAAGGCATGCAGTTAACGAGGTTTTTAATCTACGATATGTATATTACATGAGCAAGAACATCTCATACAATCCTGCGGATCGAGGGATCAGACTTTCGACGATACGGCCTGACAAAAAATTTCGACATTTGTATCGCAAATATAAAAAATAGTACCGACACCATGGTCTTTGGTGATATTTATACGCTTCAGTATGCTAGGCCCAACCTAGCCAGAATAACCCACGCTTTAGGAAGCTTGAAAATGTAAAAATAAAATAAAAACCCCTCAATTACAAACGCCCAATGCCCTTAGAATGAGAGGGGTGAAAAGCCCAACCATATGCATCACGTGTGCAATAAAGCCCCCGCAATGTCACTTGAAATCCTCCGCAAGCCTCTGCCCCGCTCCTCTTGGTGAGTTCCAAGGAACAAAACAGCAAAAGGCCATGCATGTAAACTCTCATCCTCGCGGCAGACAACGCTTCCGACCCCACTAAGCCTCTTGGCTAAAGCTTTTATGCTTTCATAAAAGATCTCCTGGGAACTGAAATAAAAGTTAACCCCCCGCGCCGGCATTGCCTTTCTCCACCACGAAATATCCATGCAAAACCCGGGCGAAACCATCGGATTCCATAATTTCTCCGAACCAGCGTACAATCGCCCATACGTATGCAGCCGAGATACCGAGAGAAAGTCCGAAGGTGTATCTCGGTTCAGCTTTGACACTATGTGTGTCCATGGGGAAATAAGCGCAGCGAAAGAAGGCTTCTTCTGAGGACATCTGTTCCCCACGTGAAGTAATAGGCTGAGTATGAGGGTGCCTCCTGCACTGTCCCCACTAACGACAACTTTCCCGGGGTCGCCTGTAATGGAGAGGACATGGTTATATCCAGAAATTATCTCCTGAAGCTGAACTGGATACGTTTTGTCGGGAATAAGTGTATATTCTACGGCGAATATCGCTGGGTTAGAGAAGCCAGATTCCTTCAATATCGAAACCCACGAAACGAGGAACTCGAGATAGAAGTAACACGTCCCCATAGCGAAGCCTCCACCGTGACAATAGTAAATGACCACATCCGGCTTCTTAGTATCATCTTCCACTATCCAAATACCCTTCATAGCACCTTTATTCTAGTAAGAGCAAGATATCAATAGCCGAAACTTTTTTCCCTCCAGATCCAAGATTATTGAAATGACCCACCAAGTTGATTTCCCGCCATGATGGCCTGTGCCTGAGGCGCCAAAAATAGCCGTGCCTGAACATTCTAAATCTCAGGAATGGCAGGGCAACTCCTTTCGTGAAGAATACACGACCGATTCTAGTAGGCACGCACGCAAACCCATATCTCATGCAGGCTACGACAAGTGCTTGGAAGAGTGTACTCCGCCGTGTAAATGCAGATTGTCGATTCGGTTTTGTAAGGTATCGCTCCTTTATTATATCAATCGGCATCCTCCAACCTAAGATAGAAATTAGATTTTTCTGCATTTGTTTAAATCCCCGTCTGTGCCAACTTACATAGAAACGGGAGCGCTTGGACCGCGCAAGTGGCAGTTCCGTAGATCCCGACATCGCGCAATAATCGCCATGTAAGGAATACTACGAAAATAAATATATCAGGCCATGAGACTTGACCTAGTAACATATCGTTATGAGATTTTGAGGGTCTGAGAGATGAGGAGTTGCGGTTGAAGAGGGCAAGCTGATCCTTGGACGCTTCGTCATCGACAAAAGAAATTCGCCCAGGAGAACTTGTGATAGCCTTGGATCCGGTCCCGGTCAAATCAGCGGCAGCCCCGGCAAGCAATACTCCTGACAAACCAAAATACTGTATTCAACCCCATCACAATATCCTTTTTAGCCCCGAGTGGAATATCGGAATCTGGTTCGAGGTTTCCTCAGAGACAACCCAACCACGTAGCATAACCAAACGGACTCCTCCAACACAGCGCAAATATTATTATTTTTTCTTTTTCCCTTTTTCTTCCTTTTCGTTGTTATTAGTATCACATGTGTAACCAATATGGCTCCCGGGGAAGAAAGGAAAAAGAAAACAAAACCGTTCTTCGGAGAGATCACAGAGTAGAAATTCTTCGCCAGATAGCTGCAGGGAAGGAAGAGGTGAGTTCGGATGGGTGCCCTACCGTACTTTGTACCCTGTTCTTCTGCCGCTGGCTGTTTCCAATGATGTCACGACTCATGATGCCCCCCAGCCCGATCCAAACAATGTGTAATAATGGCGCAATTGTATGCCAAAGCGCCTTAAAAGTCCGGGGTTAGCCAACAGCTGCACCGCCGTGCGGAAACACTTGTTATGTCCGATGGTTCTTGCTTTCCTATAAGTGTTTCCCTAGCCTCCAATGTGTCCGCCTCAGTTACAAATCCGGACATCCAATTACCGGGTGTCGACAGAATCGGTCGAGTGACTATAGGTGACGCCTTGTAATGGTATAGTGTATTCGTTGGGCATACAGCAGTGCTCAGGAGACTCAAAACCCGGCATGCGCCAGAGACGGTGGACAAAGAGCGTTGTGTCATACTAAAGAAAAGGTAAGATCATTTTCTATTGTGACTAGCCCTAAGATCGTGAAATCACGTAAACAATTGGATAGGAAACTCTTTTGAATGCACTCGTACCCTGCCAGTAGACTATCACAGCTGTCCTGGCTGAAGTGGCCGTTCAGTCTATGATAGCTCAGGGGTTCCTGCCCGCAAGTCCTTAGACTACCCGTGTGCAATGCTGTCTTTGAAATCTCGGCAGGTTTTGCATATGTAATCAATAGGTTGAGGCTCCGGATTTTCTATTTTTCCAAATCGAAAAGATCAGATAATAAAGAGAAGTAATACAAAAGCCCATATCAGTGCCAGAAATATTAAGGGCTAGTATAGAATAAACAAACCCTATCTTGTACCTATTTATGCATTGCGTGTTTTTGATAAAAAAAAATCCGGTGTTCGTCTTGTTCTCCGTTACATTACAGCAACACTCCGCACTTGTGCTCTCTTAGCGGCCCAACGTTCCACGCGACATCGCCAGAGAAAGCCAACGCCATCGCCAATTTCTCCACCACAAAATACACCTACACTTCCTCACCTTCGTACTTTATCTACCCTCTATACTCTCTGGCGACTTCTGCAACATTCCCATATTTCGACGGACGTGTGAACTTTTCTCCAGCCAGTTATGGCTACTGCGCAAGAGCAGTCAATGAACGCCTCTAGGTGAGAAACGTTAATGCTTACTGCTCTGCGACCACTCTTCCTTTGTGCTGACTATGGGTTCCATCGGTAGTGGTATTCCTCTACCGGAAATTCCTGTAAAGCTACGATGTACCATCTGTAGCGAGCTTGCGAGAGGCGCATCTCGTCTACCTTGTTGCGAACAATCGATATGTGAAAGTTGTCAGTAACTTCTCTCCATCGCCAGATTGGTCACCATAACTGGATGGCAGCTGACTCTGGAATCTAGGTCGGTCAAAGCTACCGGATGTTTGTCCGGTTTGTGACCACTCTCCGCTTAGTGCCGACGATTGTAAATCGAATGGAGCCTTGAGGACCACCGTGGCGGTATTCCTACGAACCGCGGAGAAAAAGCATAATTTGTCCATGCAAAAATTACAGAAAGAACATGCAAAGTCTACCGAGCCCCAACTAGAGGTAAAGGTGTTAGAGCCAGAACCAGAAAAGCCTCAACCGACACACGCCTCTCCTGTCGTTAATCCATTGACTCCTCCTCAAGAGGCCGAGGAAGTTGCTCGAAACGAGGGGCCTCAAGGGCCACTAGTTTCGCCACCTATTGTTAGGGTAAGTTTTTTTTTTTTTTTTTTTGCGTCAAATGCATCTCACCCAAGGCCTTGGAGGATGTTAACAGTTTATAGGAAAACACTGAACAGCTTGGAGGGAAATCGCCCAGAAAGAAGGAGACAACTCCAGTGCCTGACCAGCGGACCAATGGCTTTATTGGCGATCAGAATGTGTGGTTTGGGCAGAGTACTGCACAGATGGGCGGTATGCCGAACATGTTTTCTGCGCATAGTGTTGCTAGTACTCCTTGGGGAGATTATAGCATGATGCAGAATATGCAAAGTGGATGGGTAAACGGATATGGAGGCATGATGGGTACGCAATGCATCTTTCTATATGTGATATTTTGATCGCTGTACTAATGTTATCTATCTATCAAGGATACGCTATGGGTATGAATCCGGTGACAATGGCTCAAGGGGGAGGATTCGATGGAGGAATTTATGGGGGCATGGGAATGAACAGAACTGGGTTTAATAACGGTCAGGGTGGAGGATCTATGGGATGGAATAATGGATGGACTGGGCAGAATAATGTGGGATTCAATTCTGGAATTGATGGTACACCTAATGGTGGATTTTATTCTGCTGCATCTGCTGGTGGATATAATCACCAATCTCACGGGCATCATCAGATGCCCCAACAGTATCATAATCCTCATTTCCAGCGGCAGCAGCCTTACCAGCGAGGTGGTCGTGGTGGGGGCTTTGCCGGTGCTGGGCAGCGCCCAATTTCTCTTGAACGTCAGCAGCAGAATTTTCAGGATGCACAATTTCAACAACAAATACAGGGAATTGATGAAGCTGTTGCTGCCGTCACCACCAGTGGCGAAAAGAAGGGAGAAAAGATCCAGTCTGTTGTGTCTGAGGACCCTGATAATATAGCTGATGCAAACGATGTACCTACTGATTCTGCCTCTACCGTTGTGGTCGGAGGAGCAATTGGTACTACTGAGGATCTCGCAGAATCATACAATTCGATCACTCCCGTGAATCCTGACATGGTTACTCAGTATTTTCCCACTGATGATTTTAGATCGCAGGGCTTCCAACAGCAGCAAGTTTACCCCGTGCAGTTTAACAGTGGATTTAGAGGAGGCCTTAGGCGTGGTGGTTTCCGTGGAGATTTTATGGGAGGCCCTAGAGGAGGCGGACATGTCGGGCCCATCCCAACTGCACCCGGATCCATGGATGGCGATAGAAGGCCCGTTGAAGGATTAGGACTAGGCGTTGAAGGAGCCCCCACAGGACCTAAAGCGTTGAGAGAGAGAGGATTAAGCCGTAGTGGACCATCCATCAGGGCAGGCTACATCGGACGCAGAGGAGGCGGGTATCCGGTATCGTCATGGACTAGAAGGTTTGTTTTCATAGCTACTATTACTCAGCTCTAGAATCTTACAGTATTCTCATGTGTATTTGTTTAGCATCTCGCCCGACCATGCCTTTTCCAGATCCAGGTCACAGGACAGCCGGCGCCGGTCCAGATCACCAGACCGAGAGCGCAGCCGGGAGAGAGATAGAAGTAGGGACCGAAGTCGCGATCGTCGTAGAAGTATAAGAAGCCGAAGCCGTCACCGGAAGCACCGTTCCCCATCCGTTGAAGTAGACGGTGAGCGTCCCAGGGGGAGATCCCTAGATCGTAATACTGCGGACCCACCCTCCGCCACCACAAACCCCCCTGAGATTGCAAACGATGTTACTACTGCCCTTATTACTACTACTGCTACTACTGCTACTACTACTACCACTACCGCAGAAGCACAGGAAGCAGGGGACAAGGAATCCATAACTACGGCGGCAAATGGTACCCAGGAACTCGCTTCCACTAGGAGTAAGCGATCAAGGGACAATGTGTCATTAACGAGAGACCAGACTCCATCCCGCTCGCGCAGCAGATCCCCCGACCGTCATCATAAGCGCTCTCGCCGACACCGCCGACGAACACCCAGCCCCGATCGTGACCGCGACCGTGACCGCGATAGAGATAGGGACAGGGACAGAGACAGAGACAGAAGCAGAGACCGCCGACATAAACGCCACAAGCATAAGAGTAGCAAACGCCACCGTCACTCCCGCTCCAGGTCCCCTTTCGCCACCGCCACCCAAGAACCTACCGCCACATCTACAACTGCAGCACCAGCAACAACCAAAGGCCCCTTACCTATCGACGTGGAAATGGCAGCCGAAGACCGCCGACACAAACGACGCAGCGATAAGGATAAGGATAGGGACCGCCGCGACTCTAGTCGCCACCGCTCACACAGACATAAGCGTGATCGTGAGCGGAGGGATAAAGACAAAGGAGACGCTACGCCCATCACGCCAGTCGACAAGGAGGGTACCGGAGACCGCCATCGCGACCGAGACCGCAGAGACAGAGACAGAGACCGCGAGAGAGACAGAGGGGGAGAGAAAGACAGAGGCAGAGGGGGGGACAAGGAGAGAGGCGGAGACAGAGACGGCAAAGAAAAGGAAAAGGACGAGGATAAGGGAAAGGGGGGGGAAGACCGAAAATCTCGCCGCGACTCCCGCTCGCTCAGAAAACTGTCGTACAAATATGACGACGAGATTGACCTAGAAAGACAGGCGGAGAGGGATCGGGAGGCGGAGAGGTGGGGGATTAAATAGATTCTTTCCATGCCCTTTCCCTTTCCTCTCCTTTACTTCTCTTTATAGTTGTCTGATTGATTAATGGTCCCACGGATGGATGGATGATAGGAAGGGGCAAAAAAACTCCCCCTCCAGGGAATTTGTTTTCCGCTGTTTAAAAGTTGCCTTTTCTTGTTCCACTTTTATTTTTTTCCTCTTCCTTTTTGTGCATTGCTTTTTTCTACCTTTCCGCTTCTGTTTTTATTTTTATTTTTACAACTCTCCTCTTGGTTGTTTTGAGTCTACGTTCGCACCCTCTCTTACCTTCACGGAGTCCCATTCTATTCATCCTGTCCATAAATTTTAAACTCCTAAGCATTTACCATTACTTTCGTTTTTACATCTACTTCACGCTTTTGCATATATGTGTATGAAGGCCTTTTCCTCTTTCTTCCTTTCTCGCCCTTTGACGTCTCGTGTTCGTGATTGATCAACTATGCTATACTATGTTGCCCCGGACATTCCTTTCTTTCTGATAGGTGGATGGGCCGATTGGCCGGACGGATGGGTGGGGTAAAAAAAGAGAATCACATATTCTCACTCACTAGATTTTAATCCTTCTTGTATATTATAGTAGGTTTTATGTCTTGGTATTGGTATTGATATTAGTATTAGGATAGGGTGGGACGGGTAGTAAGTAAATAAGCTTATCAAACATACCTACATACATACATATATAGCATACAAACAACTTAAAAAAATAAAACTACACATCCAAACCACTCCCCTCGCCCTCGCCCTTCCCCAATCTCTGAAAAAGCAAAACCTCCCTCTTTAACCCCACCCCTCCCTCACCGACTCCCCACCTCCTAGCCACCCTAAAGCCACATTCAACAACCAACCCCTCCATCCCTTCCCCAGGCCGAATTATAATCCCCTCGAACACCCCCCGCAAGGCAGGATTCTTCCCGACAGCTCGTCCATAACTCTCCCAATCCTGGGGCTCGAGCAAAAAGTATCCCCAGGGCCTAACATCCGCAGCGACCTTTTCAAAAAAATTTCTCAGGCCAGCGTCCCCATGGGCGAGGTGTATCCATTTAACCACACTCAATGCAAGCGCAACATCATACCCGCCTCCTGCGGAGGAGGAAGAGGAAGAGGAAGAGGCGGGATCAACAGCAGTAATATAATCACCACACCAAAACCTACCCCTCGCGCAAACCTCCACAGGAGCTATCCTGGGTCCGTGTTTCCTCACAGAACTAACCGGATACCATTCTTCCCTCTTCCCTCCTGGACCAGTGCTGTCGGGGCGTAGCCGGGAGAGCATAAAATTGACGTGCGATCGTGATTTTAGGATTAGCTCTTCGTCCACGTCCACCCCCACTACGGACTTTACTGCATGGCGGAGGAGTAGGTGTCCGGCTACGGCGCCGTTGTTGCAGCCGATGTCGAGCACGGTTGCGTCTTTTAGGATTTCCTGAGGGAGGAGGAGGAGGCGTGGGTCTGGGATGTGGGCTGCTGGGTTGGAGCCTGTGTGCCTAGCGTGGGATTGGTAGGTTTTGTAGGAGCCGGTTTTTGTGGACATTTCCCTGTCTTTTGGTTGGGGGTGGTTGACTATGGTGGTTGGTGATGGTGGGTTGGTTGTGTTTTTGATGCTTGTTTTTCTCTCCTTTGGTGCAGTGCCGGTATGGCTTGGCTTGGCGGGGATTTTGGTTGGTTGCCCTTCGGCTAAGGGTGGTTGGTTAGGACATTGTTATCGTAGTGCATACTATTTTACGGCACCGTGAGACATTGATATCATACCATATGATAAATTACAGTCGTAAAGTACAATATTGGAAAAAGGTATTTTGTAAAACGTGTCTTCTGTCCTATGCGTTTACCTTAAGTTGAAGTAACTGTCTTGTAAGTGGCGGGCAGTAGCCTGCCCTGGCGCCTTATTTGAAAGTGATGGGGTGCTGAAGTGGATATAGGCTGATCATCTGATATTATGTACTTGGTGATATGAACAAAGCTTGATTTCTCAGTTTACCTGTGGCCAATGGGTTACGCTTGTTTCGTATGCTAGTGTGAGAGATCGTGTGTGTGTGGAAGGTGCTACTCGTTCTGGTGGAACAGCATTTGTAGGCGCATATTATGAAATTCTTGGGCGAAAAAATTGAAACTTTCTACTTGAAGGATTGTGCTGTTTTTTTGGGGGGGGAATTTACTGTCATAGCTAGGTGACAACTTGAACAGGTAGCCATCCTGGATAGTGTGAGACTCCTATAATGTTGTTATACTATATTAAGTCTAGATGATTTAAAAAAAAATTAATTAACGCAGCACTTTATTCTCTTAAAATGTGAGAAAGGAATTTGTTGCTTCTAATAAGAGTCGGAAAGGCTCGGGAACTAAATTAAATATATAAACTGTTTCCTACTACAGATTCGGGTAAAAAGTAGAAATCTTATTGTATCTACTGTAGGTTTGGTGTATATACCAGTAAAATTTAAATTCAGTTTTAGATGGGGCTAACATGTATATAGAAATATTCCGATATTTGCTGTCTATGTAAAATGCTTATAGGTAAAGTATATAAATATAATATTCCAGATTAAACTCTTCATATCAGGTACTGGTTTAGCAGAGCCATGGCTTTGACAACCTATTACTGCATACTTGTTATCTGATTCTGACAAATACAAGTGTTTCGAGTTCTCAACTAAGTAATTACGGTGAAGATAAGAACGTTATACTGTACATTTCCAAAAGGGACATCAGGATATTATATGACAATCCGAGGATTAAACTAAAAGTTTGTTGCTTAAAAAAGAGTGTGTATAACTAATAGACTTATAACTTTGTATAATATAATATTATGAGCTTCCCATTTTCACAGCTATCTTATAACTTGGTTTTTTTTTACTTTTTCAAAATGTTCTTATATAGCCATTATCATGTCAAAAAATTGTTCCAAAAAGCGACCAAAAATGACTGGGGCGGAGTATGATATTATACTTTAAAGCCGGAGAGCCCTAAACAGCCATGACTAGTACAAGAATGGTCCTTTTTTAAACAACTTTTTTCTCCCAGTCAATGCGATTAACTGCAGTTGTTCCCTCCTTCCCTCCCTCCCTCCCTCCATCCCTGC
>QOVD01001388.1:0-36208 GCA_003521225.1 Tuber microsphaerosporum | reverse complement strand
CCTGTGCTTTCCTTTTCCCCCTCCCTGACGTTTCACGGAACGGATCGGTTCTCGCTTAAACCAAAATTTTGGGCCTCCTTCCCGCTGCTGCTATAGGTCTCTTGTCGGGTGAAACAAAAAGTATTGTGCGGTACTGTGCTATTGATTAAACGGATTTGGGAACGTCTCGGAACGCCACAGCCGCCCATTTCTGCCCAATGTGATTATAATATTTGGTTCGGTTTGGCCTTCCCCCAAAAAAACAATAAAGTTAAAATAAACAAACTACTATAAGAGAGCAAGCTAAGTTTTGTCTATAATTCAAGAGCGAGTCGCCTTGAATATTATGTGACATTATAGCATATAACAACAAGCGGTAGACTAACGCTTCTCGACGACGACAGTCTCTTTCAAGCACAAGCGCAGTGCAGCCTTGCCCTGCGCAGCGCAGAAATTTCAGATCCAGGGATCATCTCTTACATAAGGCCCATTTACAGCACCTGTGTGATGAATTGCCGTTAGCTGGGCTCACCCTTGTTCTTCCTTGCTCACGTTCTCTCACCGTAGCTAGGCCTTGCAACCAGGGTTTCGGGAACCTCGGGTGAGGGTGAAACTGAGAGGTGATCTGGATTGCAGATCTAAGTTATGCCACTTGGGTTACGTTTGTTCCGATTAGGCTTTCGCTAAACACGGCTTCTACCCAGGGAGGAGGAAAGTGGGCGCCAGGGGAATTGAAACTTTGTGGGGTTGCCTAAGGAAAACCCGAAGCAGTGTTACAGAGGGGCGGTTCATTTTTTGCTCATCCGGTGGGCTCTGCGGATGCTCTGGAAGGTATCACAGGGTTGTGGCCTTACTTGCATGTGCTTTTTGGATTAAAGCGGTGGCCGGGTGTAGCATACTGGTATATCCCGCCCTGCTCGGCGCTGCTCTCTCTTTTTGCCTCTTGAAAACTAGTGTGGAGTTGTGTCCGGTAAGAAATGATGCCTTCTGTATGTAAGCAACGGTACAATCACTCCCGAGGATCATCACCTACATGGCCCACCCCGTACCTGAAAGAGGGGAGGAAGATCGGAACCGGGGGATCTATGTCCTAATACACGTGCAGATGTGGAATAATAGATTTCTCAGGCTATTCGTGTCTTCAAGGCGACTGCGCAAAAGGCAGTTACAAGAGCCAAGGGGAGAAGTGGAGATGCCCCTGCATCCTTAAGTCCGGCTGTCTCACCAAGGCTGTCGCTGCTAAAAGAGGAGTATTATTAATGGTGAAGAAAACAGGAAATTGAGAGGACTATGGATATAAGATTTCCTTGGTCACACGAGTCTCCAGATCTCAACTCTGCTTAGAATCCCTGGATACTACTCGAAAGAGCTCTTAGGAGATTTTCAAGGTTGGAAAGAAGGCCTCGTAGTGCATCATTTCTAGCAGCAAAGGAAGAATGGGTTTTGATTCCCCAATGATGGAGTAACCCCATCGTGGTATGTTAGGTTAGGGTATACTGATGAGACTGGGACTGCCGCCAGGTTTGGTGCCCTGAGGGGGCTGGTTTTTCTGGTGATGTGTGATAGTGGATCAACTGCGCGGGTAATCACCACAAGTTGTATTTAGTTCTACATTGCGTTCCTTTCTCTGTACATCAACAACACAGATCATCACTCACAACGAACAATTTTTTTGGTTTCCTATCTCACTCTTTGCTCTGAGCTTTCTCACGACGTTTGGTTCACGGCAGCTTCATAGCGGTGCCTCTACGACGGCAGTTTTCCCTTACAGCGTGATTTCCTGCCTGCGCTTTACGACCTCCATCACCCACGAGACATTGGATGAATGGATTGATAGGATGCTTGAAAGGATTTAGGCTATATTGAATGCGAATGGGGGCCGTGCAAGGTGGCAGTAAGATTTTAACAAAGCTTGCTATTTCTAGTTTCATCTATTTTTTGATTGAGTTTTGCTCATTTTTTTTATAGTAAAATTTGTTCGTTGTAACTGTTGTTGCTGCAGGGGGATATCATTTCTTTCCAGACATAACTACTCGAGTACACGCAGCCTGCTCAGAGTGAGATATCCACATCAAAGCCGTCATGCCAAGTCTCGATTTACCTCACCCTGCCTGTTTATCCGACTTAGTATTGAGCCGTGGGCATCATCCAGCTCCAACCCACCAGCTATTGTGCTGAGCTTTTGTCGCCTGCGATCGACTGTAGTTTCTTGCATGATTGCATCGATATTCAACGAGGCGAGTATGAATCTAAATATATTGCTGTCAGTAGACAACTTGATGTGGCTTTCTAGGTGCCGTTCATCCTATGCACATTCCGGAAAGGCCTCAAGGACTTTCTCTCAGTATATCCGCCTCTAGACTGCCATCCATCATATCCGGGGTTGTGTCCTGGTGGAGCTTGGCATGGAGATATCGGATGATACCGTATCTCCTGGGGGTGGTCGATATCGTCGTAACTCTTCCGGAAAGACCCTTCCTGAATTTAGTCAAAATGTGTCGTCTTCCAGTCACGAATATTTGAGTGCTTGGACACTTTTGGGGTTTGATTGAGAGGATGAAAGTGCTGGCCTAGTATCCTGGGGCGCATTCATTGAGAGCATCAATGCATATGAACGTGCTCTCTTCGCAAGAGGTAGTTTCTACCCACCGATGGCATATTTTTGGCCTCGGCATGCTCGTGATATCTCCTCCGGGATCTCCGAGATCTCCTCCGGTCCCGCATACTAACTGTTTGAGCAGGGCGCCCAGCCTGCTCGTGGTGGACAGTTCCTTTTGAACAAAGAAGTCGAAATAACAGCACTCGCCGGTGACATGTTTGTCCCTCAGCCTGGCCGGGCAAGCTGTCTATCACTAATGGGCTAACATCGCAGCTTGTCAACACTTGCCGTTTCCTACTTTCCCTGAAGCTAGTCTTTGCTACCTAATATAAGTCTTTCTGACCCCGGATCTCCGTAGCGAAACGGAACTCCGTTATCGGATTCACATCCCCCAAAACCTGCGTATGGTGCCAGCTTCTAAGTTCCTCGGCTCACAAGGGCCATTATGCTAGGTTTTAGGCCCCGCAGTCTTGAATGTCCTGGTGCTGAAATTCGGGGTCTAGCGGAGATACTGGGGCTAGGGCACCTGGTTAGCTATCGGCCACAGTAGGGTTATTCATGGCAGTCGTGCCCAGAGAGTTGGTATTATTACTGAATAATTGAGGCATTTTTTATTTCTCCCATTGTACAGAAGATGATGTATGAGGACGGAGTCATTCGGCGGCTGGTTAATTCGATAAATTTATCCTGGCGTTGCCAATATGGCTTCCCCTAGCGAAAACATGAGACGCAGATCACTCCCGGCGGGCAGAACCCCCGGCCTCGCACCACGTGGAAATAAATCCGACGACTGGGATACCTGGGGGCGGAAGAGAACGTGGCTTTTTGTGAAACCTTATGGATATCCCAGGATCCCCAATCAATCAATCACCCCCGGATTTGTACTGCCAACCAGACCTAGACTGTGCCTACCGTATTAGCAATGGGAAACTTAGGATGCGGATACCGGTAGTAAGACTACATAGTGTACGATACAATAAAGCGCGGTGCGGTGCACTAACTTATTACGGGAGACTTGCCGTATGTCATTGGTAAGGCTAGAATAAAAAACGAAAACATATTTTGATCTGGAAGGAGACACTAAGGAGAGGGGGAGTTTACAAATGACTTATAGAGAAGGAAGTGAAGGGAAGATCTGATTTAGACTTTTTAGGCATGTAATTAACCGCGCATTGCTGATAACTAGGGATAGCGGGGATGGAACTTTGCGACTCCCATCCCGCATATGGTCCTTCTCATAATCTACCAAAATTTCATCTTTTAGCTCTTTTGCCTAATCATCTTCTGACCTTCCTAGGCTGGCGGCCTGAAATTAGGCTGTTGTGAGGAAGCTTCATTCATCGGCACTTTCTGTAATATGAACTGCGGCGGCGGCGGAGAGAAACACCATTACCTAGTATTAGATTTTGTAGTGTGAGATAGGGTTTTCTGGTATCGTGGCTTATAGCCGTAATTTACGGTATTGTATCAATTGTTTACGATATAATGATAGTATTACTCGAACAGTATGAAGTTTCATGAAGCCTGGCGAAAAAAGGATTAAGGGAGGATTGGATGAATTGCCGGTGGAATGTTAGGGGGGGGGGAATAAGTTAGAAGGTAATTACGAAAAGTATGAGTATTGAATGCCTATTGACTCACCTCCCTCCCTGTTGACTGATCCTTCACCATTATGAATTATCTCTTGCTAGGTCAGTATTGCACCACTATCATAATGGATCAGCCATGACAGTCTTTACCCTACATCCCCAAGCTTGTGGATAACAAATTCTCATCTGACTGTCTTCGATCCCGCTCTTCAGGAATGTATTTCCTCAGTTTTCCCAAATCAACTCACCAGAGGAGCCTTTGCCGTGAAGGTTTTTGGTTATTAGGCCCGATATTGGTATAAATGGTAGTAAATACATGAGCAATGAAGGTAGAGATCACCACCAAGGCGGGGGGAGAATACTCTTGTCCCTCTTAATCTTACCATGTTTTTGGTGTTAGTGGATGCTGTAGGATGTGGGGGAGGCCGGGTGTGAGCGGTTCAAATGACATACTAAGGGTGGTTGAGTGATGAGTGGTGAGTGGATGGATGAATGGATGAATGAATGAATGGATGGAGTAATATCGGCAGATACTTGAGGAATTGTTGGTCTAGTCGTGTGCTTTGGGCACACTGGGTGTGTTGCGGAGAATGAGATTGATATTATCATAGATGAATGCTTCTACTGGTACACTAGGAATACTATATAATTAAAGAAAAAGTTCAAGAAGAAAGATAGGTACTAGAGACAAGATAGCAAAGAAAAATCGGATCCAACTAGCATTGGAGTTTGGCCGCTGCTAAGCGTATGAATGGCGTTAAAAAATTCACGGGGATCCCCATCCCCGTACTATCCTAAAGGCCCGAATGGTGGAAAGGTGAGTAATAGGATGAAGGTCAAAAGGAACGAGTAAACACTAGGCTAGAGCGGGGACGGGAATGGGAATAGATGACCGAGGCCTAATTTGCCCGATGGAGGCTGTTTGACCGGCGGAGGCTCTTTCGAAAGCCCAGGCGTGGCAGAGCCAGAGACGGGGACCGCAGGTGGGGGATCACCCGCGGTATTTAAAGTAACACCATCCTTTGCTGTGGGTGGATGTGATCCTCTCAGGGTGAAGCATTTCTAGTGGCAACACAGGTTGGCGTTCGATCACGGTTTCCCGGTCGTTGGCAATCGGGATTTAGATCAGGGGATTCTACCTTTACCCCTAAGGCGTAGCATAGCTCGCTAGTGTGTAGTCTATAGGCCCTGTTTGGCACGCCAACTTTTATAAGGTAACACCTTGCAAACTGCGGTTTGTAAGGTTTCCCACACAAAATACAGTGGCGTGCCAAACAGGGCCTATATCTCTATCTGTCCTGAAGATGGACGTTAGGGCATTAGCTACCCTCAACCCTCATTAGCAAAACAAAAGTGGTTCGCTAGGCATTTTTTTAATGCCTGACTACATCCACTGGCGCGGAGATTCGAACATGCAGTGGTCCCTGCTTCAAATTAATACGGGGCTAGTTACTAAGCCATTAGACTATAGAAACTGGCCGATAATCACCTCTAAGCTTCGAATTTTAAGTGTGATCCTCCTTTGAATTGGGCATTGGAAATAATAATTTTGATAACAATATAAAGTGATGCAATTCTTATATTACTTACTATGATCCCCGCGTGAAATTGTGCTTACCTTTCACTTCCCCCCTTTTTCGTCCTTTGTATCTTATCTATGATAAACTAGTCACATTAAAACATTGACGGGTCAATGAAGTAGGGTTTACTTGTGAAGCTATTAAATTAGTACGATAGCTTACTCTTTCTTGGGTTCAAAACCGGGAGATGACCATGACTGGCAGGGTTGGCCGCCCCGGGATTGTCCATGGGGAGCTTCTCTGTGGTAGTAGTCTCCCGATCCTACATCTGGTATTAACAAGAAGCTGTAGGTGTTTTGAAGGTGTGTGTGAGCTACTTGCGGAGCTGGAATTGAAGCACCAAAACTTTCAAACCGAGTGGCGATAGTGGTAGTAGTAATAGTAATATTGCGGTTCTCGTTCTCCTTCTCTGGATACTACTTCTCCGCTACAAGGAGTTAGTAAGTTATTAGAAGAGAGGCAGCAAGACAAGTGGAAAATACAGATTCCAACTAAACTGTACTGAAGTCAGCATTGATTTAATTTCTAAGCAGACCATATACTTTTTTTTTTTCAAATAACAATTCAGTATTTAAACTTCTAGATCTCCAGGGCCCATTTTATATGAATTTATTCAGTGTGCATTGCTTGGTTTGGGAATGGATAAGGAAGAGAAATGGATTCATGAAAGATCACTCGTACTCTCCTTCTGTTCCTCCAGTGGCCGCTCCGAGCCCGATACTTACATTAGGGCTTCTGCTCCGAGTCTGGATCTATAATACCCCTTCTGCACCTCCATTTAAAGTAGGGTTGCCGCGTGTGCATCCTCCAAATGATTACCCTTGACCATTTCCTGCGACTTTTATCTTCTCCCCGAGATGGTAAAATCTTCCGGGAGGACGTCGATGTTTAGCGAAATAGGGGGGAATCTACAGACCACCGTTAGTCAATATAAAGTCATGCATGTGGTGGGAACTGTCGATGCTCCGACATAGATTTCAGAGATTCATGGGGGAATAATTCCTAGGGTGTCAGCCCCTAAAGTATCGGACATCTCTTAGCACGTGGCGTCCATCTCTAACTTCTTCCTCAAATATCTTTTTATCTCATGCGTGCTAGGACTGATGGGTACTGTGGCCCTAGGATGAGATCCTAGAGAGTTGGGAATATAATTACTAGCCCAGTATTGCTCTCTTAGACTGCAGAACGCCCCTAAACTTGTTATTAATAGAGGCGGTAGATAAAATCCGAAGATTCATTCCCGAGAAGAAGGCATATCCACAAATTAGACTCCTGGGTTCCTACCCGAGTCATTCATTCCCCTTGTTTGGCTAGATTTCTGAGGAGAAACAGGCAGGCTCTGAGGCGAAATCACAAACGTCACTCCCCCCATCCACTGCCGTCCCTGTTGGAAATGCCCCCACTGTAGGCAGCAGTACGTGTATGCGCCGGTGGGACACACAAACGTTGGAAGTTTTTCTCTTATAAAGTCTCCTTCTTTCTTGTCTCTGCTTTCTTCTCTTTTCCTTTCTTTTCTCAAGCTATCTCACAACTCCTTAACCGCTTCAATACTCTCATTTACTTGAACCACTTCGCTTCCCTCCGTAAAATCCTTCAGTCCGATCATCACCTCTATTTTCAACAGTCTCCGGCCGTCCCGCATCCTCCCAGCCGTCCCTTGGCACAGCCTGCAATCCTACTCCTACCCGCAGAAATCACTGTCTCGCCCTATAGGGCCCGCCGTCCAAGCCAAAGACCACCATCCTGGAGTTTGGCTACCCTGGGAAGACTTCTAGAGGCCGTCCGCTCCCGTCCGGGGCTCCTAGCAGTCCTCTTGCTGAGCCCCGTCCGCCCCCCGGGCCGTTCGGAACACTAGAACAAGGAACCAATTGGGCTAAGAGGTTAAGAAAGGAGAGCAAAAGAAGTTGTAGCGGCTGCATTGGGAACAGTCGAATACATACCGATCGACCCGAATTTCTAGGAAATGGGTACTACCACGGACTGGGAAAAAGCAGATATTCTGGGTAAGGCGAGAAAGCTCCTCTCAGCTAGTAACCTTTTTGCGAACCGACTGCTAATGTGAGTAGCAACCATGCGACGTCACCGAGAGCCCCAACTCTTATCGCCATCTTCACAAAAAAAAAGCAAGTTAGAGAAGGCTCTGCGCCGAATCACTAGATTAGGATATAGGGCCGAGACGATGGGGTCTACCGCAAGAGGAATGTTGCTGCTGCGAGGGGGACCATGACTGTTTCAAGGACAGTGGGTGCAAAGAGTTTGTAGGTCGATACTGATGTTAACTTTATTATCTATTATGTACTATATAAGATAAGACTGGGTTTAGCTTAGTATTTCTTAAAGCTTGTTTGGATACGACAGTCTCGTCTTGTTGCCCCTAAAAATGATAGGTTTCCTTGGTTCCAAAAATCAGAAAGAATCATTTCTGTAGGTAATATAGTCACAAAACGGAACAATTCTTTTTCCTTCCATTTTTCCTAAACAGGTTCTTAGTTCTAGGGCTGGTGATGTTGGAAATAGCTGCACTTGGTACGGGAAACGCATATGTGCTGGCGGAGAGACACGCAAGCTATTAAAAGCCCTCTTTCCTTTTTTTCCTCTCCTTTCGGGTCCTTTCCTGGCTTCATTCCTTTCTTCCTGCTCTTAACCTTCTCCAAGACTTTCCTTTCGACACACTCAACTCAATCAATCATGAACTTTCTCCACCACTTAGTACAAACTCCATGTCTTCATTTGAGCCGCTCCGCTTCACTCATAAAACCCCCATCGTCGATCATTACCTCCGTATCGATTATTTTCAACAGGTAATGTTCGTAGAATACGAATGATAATTTACGACGCAAGTTTCCCTTGGGGAAAAAAATTAGTATCCAATGCAACCCTGAAGAATAGATCTGGAAGGTTAAGCTAAAGAACGCACATCAGAAGCAAGCCTTATTCCGACATACCCCAGACGACTTCCGCAGTCTCCTCGAAGTCCTCCACGTCAAAAATGATATCGCCTTCTCCAAGGGCTTCGTTAGGGTCCCGAAGCATGGTTTTCTTAAACGATATCTTCAACGGAGCCCCAGTCACAACTTGCCCAACGATCTTGCCTTCTCCGGTCTTTGTGGCCTCGGTTATAGAGGGATCGGGGATGGCTCGAGTAACATGCGGATTAGGCATGTCCACCAATTCCCATTTCTCAACATGTATGCTCCTTGCCTCCTTTGAGACAGCAACAATAACAGCAGTTCCCACCTCTCGCCCCGAGTTCTCTAGCCACCATCTCGCATCGACCCTGAGGCGTTCCAAGGACTCCGAAAGTCCGCACTCAAATACCACGGTTGGCCAATCGGTAGCAAGGCGGCGAGGTATAAACGATGTATCCGCTTCCTTTCTGCCCGCTGGGCTTGAAATCGTTGCCCCCCCTATTTCCGCAAGATTACGACGGAGACCCATCAAGGAAATCTTACGATTAAAGACTCCGGCAAATTGCCTGTGTGCTATCTCATGGGCTATACCCACTTTAAATTTGACAATTAACGTTCTTTCGTTGGTAAGGTAGAGGAACCGGAGTCCTTTGTGGTGTCTATCACGAATCTTGTCGATCTTCGTAAACTCCTCCTCGGCAACAGGGCTAAAAACTGCATACTGGGCTGCGCCACCCAATTCAAATTCATCGATTATCCTATTGATGGTAGTACTGAATGAGCGGGCACTGCGATATTGTAGACGTTCAACCCCTTGCAGCCCCTCTTCGAGGTAATATTGGATCTCGGCTGGCCCGGATCTGCTTAGTGCAGGGTTTCCTGAAGCGGAGGGGGTAGGGTAAGTATTGCTTTTCTCAACAGACATGGCTGCAGTCGTATAGCTGCTCAGGCAAGATATTGGAGAAAAATATTTCGTTCGGGATACCAGTGTCAAAGTGATAGCGAATGCTTGGTATCGTAGCAGAGGAGAAAAAAGTCAGCAGTGCAGTATCTATAGAGAGAGAAGATCTGTTTGACATGTGGCTCCTGACCGATTTGGCCGCTTACTAAATATAGGAAGGGGACTGCTGCCCATAGATGGGCAAATCCTCACTGACGCAAGCTCGAGAAGAGCACGCACATAACCACCCCCATTCTACCTAAATCTTACAGCGCCCTCAGGCTAACAGCTATACCGTACCCACTAGAAATTAGGATTACCACCCCATTACAACGTACCATCAAAACTCAAACAATTAGGAATAATGCTAGGACATCCAGAATTTCCCCCCAGAACTAAAGGGAGAAAACATCGCGAAAAAGTTCTCTTTCAGCCTTGTGTAGAGACAAATAAAAGAAAAATAAACCTGACCTTATGCGGGAGGCAGCTCCAACGTCCTCTTGAGGTTCTCATTTCTTCCATCTCAGGCGCTGTGTTCAAGTGGTCAGGAGCCTCGGTGGGGGTCGCCGGATGGAAATCTGTGGGCTGTCTGTCAACTCACTGGTTTAGTTGAGCCCAGTTAGTGGTAAGGAATCGGCCGTTACATTGCACTGCAAGCTACTTACTAGGAGTTGGGCTCTACGAGAAAATTTGTGCCAAACTTGGTATAATAATCTTTCAATAGACGATGATACACTCGCTCTCATAGTCTACTAACTACGAGATTTCTATAATCCCTTCGTTCTCATGGCGAATTTGACAGCAACTCAAATTCAGGAAGTAGAAATTGGTGAAAGCCACTACCCGTAAAAAGTGTAATAATCGAGTTGCGTGCTATGTTGTTAGATTTGCCCCCTCTGGTAAGGTCTAGTGTTTTTTGCTTTTGCATGTATCTTAGAGGGGCTGAGTAGCTCTTCCCTGGCAGTCTTCTTCACCCCCTTTCTGAGGAAGGGAATTCTGAAATACATAGCATAGGGCTCGATTGTATTACAGTTTAAACGGTAATCAACCGGTAGGTAAATTCCACATGTACTCGATTAGCCTTAAGAAATGCACTTTCCCGTACTGTACTTGTAATTTCATCGTGTAATTATTCGGAATCAGGTATTATTAAAGATTTATGTCTTAGCACTATGACCAAACGTGGCTAGCAGTAGTTACCATCACTTGCATCATTTATTCTCGTACTAGGTCAAGCTTCTTCTCTTTTATCGTGTTTTAATTCACACACACACTCCCTCTCTACTGGTTTCGCCTCTTCCCGGTCCTCCCCCAGCTGCTCTGAAATCGGTTCCTGAGGCTCCCGGCCTTCACCTATGAGCACAACTCTACATGGCGCAACCCGACTTACCGGAAAGCCTCCGAATATCAACACATACTCGCAATGTCGAAGCGTTTTTAAAAACTACCGCTATTGCATTTGTAAAAGCGCTTCGACATTGCGAGTAGTTGGGGTCAGCTGGCGGAGGCAGGTGTGGCTTCAGAATTATTACTTAGCGGTACAACTCTGAATTCCATAGCTGCTTGTTGAAATATAGTATTGGCCTCCAAGGGGCAGCTTAGTATAAGATGCGAGGAAGGAAGTTCTTAGCATTGAGGGTGGATGAACGCCTTCCTTCTCTCATCTTATCGTCACAATTGCTGTCACTATTTTCATAATGATCATTATTTCCACTACCATCGGCTACATTGTCCTCTTTGTATAAACCCATCATATCTTCGATATTTCACTTAGTTCTGACACACCTTCCGGCATTTTTATAGGAACCACATTCCGAATACACGATGAGAATACAAGTACAACCTGAGAGCACGGGCAGTTGATTGAACCGCCTTAACCTTCCTTCCCATCTTAGCCTTAACCTCTCCCCCAGGCTACTAGATGTTTTTTCCCTCGACGTCATGAATCAATGCGGGTGGTCTTCTAGTCCTTTTTAGCTGAACTACACTGGAGAGCCAATTGGGTAGGAGGGGTTTGTGGGGGCTCCGGACTCGGCTGTAAGAAATAGAATAGTCTCTGCTGATGGCTACCGTTAAAAACAAAGTGTGAAATGAAATGGACTAAACAAGTGGGAGATGGGATATTTGACAGGTGGGTGGTGCGAGCTAGGCGGGGTAATTTGCCAATGAGGAACACGGAGCCAGTAGCAAACACTTTCAAATTGCAAGAACTGTCCTAGTGCATCCAGTGCATATGCCGACCTAATTCCTTCTCACACTAGTGCAATCAAACGAACCGCTGCCATCACCAACCAATCTCGCGCCCCAAACATCACTTCACTTGATCCCTAAAACAATACAGAAGAAAATAAAGTGAAAATAGATTCCCACCCCTAGGTGTGAGAAACGCAAGATACTACGATGTTTCCTGTAAAAAAAAGCACCTAGGGTAAAACGCCGCTAATTATGATGTCAGTTGAAATCGATCATACAATATGATACTTATAGACCTAAAAGGAAAGAATGAAGTTAATGAGAAGCAGAGCTACGATATGTTCATTGTTTATGATTGCGTCGAAATGTGAAAGTGACCTAAAATTGCTGTATAGGACTCCATACAGAAAGTTTTATGGCAACCAATACTTCCCACTTAGATATCACTCCCCCACTCCTTTATAATATTTAAAAATTCTATGCTTTTAGTATAAAAGGGCATTGGACAAAAATTTTGACTTAGTACTGTACTGTATATACTACTACAATACACATGTGGTGGCATGGGCAAAGCCTGCAAGCCCATTTCCACACCCCACAATATGAATTTTGTGGTCTTGGCATCTCGAGACATTACTAGTATCAGATCATTAGATTGCCGGTTTTCAAAAATCTTTGTACTGTACCAGAGTACCGGTATGGGCAAAAAGGTTGGGAAAAAAGAATCGGCGGAGCCGGGCGGTGAAGTTATGAGGCAGGTTGCATCAGCGAAAAACTTCCTCTCTTAGTAGGAACTAGGAATCAAGATTAAAGGAGAGCCGGTAAGTGTCTTGGCACAAGCACTTAACTATTATGAAATCATTTAGTCATTTATTGGGTCCTATACAGCCGAGTGACCGTTGATGACTTCGCATCCTCTGCACTACATGATAATTATCAGGCATCATAACAGAGAAGCTACCCGGTTCTTTAGGAAATTAGCGGATGCAGGTGAGGTTGCGTGGTGGTCAGGATTTGGGCCTAGCCGTAGAGTTAAAATAACTATAAAGGACCTATTTTCTGTACTATGGGAGGCGTATGTATATATAAGGCACCCACTATGTGGTCGAAATACAAGGGGCAGCAGTTACTCTCTCCTTCATGTTATCACATAGCCTCACCTTCTTAAGCAGACTGGCGGTTTCAAACAAATGCTGTATGAATTCGGCAGCCCTACAGTAGCAGCAACTTGGTCTCTGGCTGGCATGGACGGGCAGTCTCTTTGGATGATCACTAGAGCCCAAGGAACATATGCATGGACCATTTCCGTCCCTCCATTCCAGCCTAAGGGCCCATACCGCCTGAAACTCTACCGATCCCAAAGCAACATTAAAACACACTTATCTGCCAGGCAAGGACAAAGAACAACCCCTCCAAAAACTCCTTATCATTCATTATTACATTCGGTATGGTAGCTTTAATATCCGAGCCAACAACCAACGAGGGGTAGTTAACCCACTTCCCAGAAAAGAGCAATTCCAAAATGATCCCAACCCCAAGCCCAAAATATAACATAGGTCCTGATAGGAAAACACAGGGGCAAACAGAAAGCCACAGCTACACCCAACCACTCATCGTCGTCACCATTTCTCCAACGTCAGTTATTTTCTGTTTCTAGCAGCCTAAGGTTTCAGTATCACTAGTCTGCTCACTACCCCCAAGTAACACAGGATAGGTGCTCAGAGCATCGCATCGCCCCGCCTCGATAGTGGTGCCATGGGAGTACCTGTCAGGATAAGCACCAACGTAAGCACCGCCAACAGCCTTGATGTGGAGGGGTTCTATGGAGTATACTTACTCCGATCTGCTTGCCCTAAGGTTCTGGGCGCTGGATCCCTTGAGGGCTTGGTGCTGCACGGGTCCGCCATGCCTCCGCTGGTGCCCTAGGAGAACTTGGAGAGCTCTATGCACTAGAGGCTCTCCATACTTGGATATGAGAGGCTTGAGTGCCGGTAAGGAGATACAGATAATGGCCATGTTGGACTCAATGAGGGAGGGAACCCAGTAGGTCCAGCCGTAGCGGTCGAATTGGGGCGGGATCACCCCGCTGAGGGGGTGGGCGGACCCTGAAGGTTTGTGTTAGTACGCTCACTGTGAGAAAGAGAGCGCGAGGAGGTAATCAAGCTTGCATCTCGGGTCGATGTATGGGTATCTCTTCATTTCGAGGATCCAGAGAGCAAGTCTACAAGCGATCCCGAAAATGGACCTGTAGTAATCATCTCTCTTTAGCCCTTAATTCCTTCTTAGTCCCATTACTCAAGAGCAAACATACGAAGCACCCAGCCCAATCAAAATACAGACCACAATCTTCTGGCGCAACGGCAGTTTCAACTCCCAAAGAGGCTTCATGGGCAACACCAAGATGAGCACATCAAATGCCAAGCTGGCAGAGTACAGAGTTATGTGTAACTTGTAGTAGTAAACGTCGCCACAATCCAAGTTGCGCCGGAATGGCTTCCAGAAGGACGATGGGGGTCTGCACATAAGGCCCAAGAGCAGCTCAAAAGTGACCATGTAGGGAATGGTGAGGAGGATGAGCCCCTTGATGCAGTACTGGAGGTATTGGTGGGTGGGGCCAAGGAGACGGCGATAGAAAAAAAGTACAGAGATTCGCACTGTGCTCATCATCACTGGGTAGAGGAAACTACTAGCGAAAGTGCACTTGATCATGCGATGTCATTCGTTAGCCAGTGTTACTCGATCTTAATATATCTAGAAATGCTGTAATCAAACCTTGAACCAAAGCTCAAACTCCTCTTCCGAAACTGCCCACAAAGGCCTGCCAATACCTGCGTTCAAGTCCGCATAACACGCCATGACGGTGTTCACCGTTACCAGTAACTAGACATATCAAAAATTTTCCACAACCCTTCCACAACCCTCCCTCCGCCAAGGCCCCCGGATATGAGGCATATACGACATTTGCAGCTTCAAGAAGGGGGAGGGAGGAGAGAGCAATTATTCACCATTGCAGGAATCACCAGCCAATCGTCAGCGCCGAGAGCCCAGAACTTCCAACGAGCAAATAACCTCCCACCGACAGCCACCCACGCCAAGCTCGTAGCAATCAGGGCAAGGATAGTAACATAATCCGATTCCGTCCCATCCCAAGGAGGAAGCGCATATCCATCCGTCGTAGCCTCTAGTGTAGCCATTTTTGATTTTTCATTTTCTCCCTATATTTCTATCTTTCTATCGTTCTTTTTCTTTCAAAAAAGAGGGGAAAAAAAAGACGGAAACACCTAAAGGCGGAAATTCGAGAGAAGCCGGTATCGATACGGTTACTAATTGTCACTCTCTTCTTCTCCGTTTGTTTGATTTTTTTGAGGGGGTGCTAGCCAAAAAAAAGCAAAAATTTGTCAGTGTAAATGAAAGGGAGATAAGAATAAAAAGGGACTTGGATCTCACGAAAAGCCCTTTTCAGTTTTTTGGCGTATTCAGTCCAAGGATCCTTTTTTGGTTGGCAAATTGGTTGAGAGCCGAAGATTCTTTTAGGATCGTCGAAGTTGCAAAACAGATGGAAATTCATCTTCCTTAAGTACCGGGGTATACCCATAGAAACCAGAAATCATACCGATATCCCTCACCTCCATAGAGATTTAGATGGGATCGGCAGAAATAGTCCTCCGATTTTTATTAACACACTCAAATACTTACACGCAAATCGAGTTTTGGTGCTGATCAATGGAAAAGAAAGGAAAAGCATCAAAACCCAGGCCTATTTTACTATAACTTAGTCTGCCAGTAGATACTACTGCTCCATTTTTGCGGACACTAGCACTGCATCTCTCCTCCCGACTCTACCTTCCAGGTAGCCTCAACCTCTGCCATTCATCGATATCTTTCTGGTCCGTGCAAAAAGGTAGTTACTCTGATCCCTAGACTCTAGTGCCGTTGTCGCTAATTTAGCCCAAACACTTGTCCGGGTTTTCGGGCTGGTGAAGGTTAAAAAAGAAAGAAACTGAAAACTATCGACCTTTGAGAATTATAAGACTACGGAGGTACAGCGCCTAAGTTTTGTATGCTCCACAAGCGAGGTTTGCTGCCCTTATCCCCTGTGGAACATTCAAAACTTAGGAGCTGTACCTCCGTATGTAGCGTGCTTCTTTTTTTCCTGTTTTTTTTGGAACAGAAGCCTAGTTGCTATCTAACTAACATAAACTAGTTTGGCCTCCCTTCGATTGGATGTTGCTTGTGTGGTTAGGGGGAGGGGGCCATGGGAAGTTAGAGGTGCTCCGGTGCGCCCACACAAATTGGAAAACATAGCTCCTTCATCTCCTCAGGCGCAGAAATTTTTTCTCGATCTCTATTGACACATCCAAGCACTTGTGCACCCCTGCCAAGAGTAATTCCGGGTGCCGAATTTTGGTGAGGGAGTGTGAATAAATCCGAGTTTCTGGGCCTCTCACCAAAATCCGGCACCCGGCGTCATTCTCGGCAATACGGCAGTCTGACTTAGATAGGAGTTACTAGTATGATATCAATGGTGTTATTATCGAGGTTAAGCACCGCCGTGTGCTCTTGTTTTTTTCGCTCTTGCCTCAAGTCACGCAAGCATGCTATTATAGAAACATGAGGTTAAGCACTTTAGTGCATTCTTGTAGAGCTTAGCAGAGTCGAAAAAGTAATAGTTCTGGGACAAGCAGATTACGTGCGGGGTTGGGGTTGTGTGCTCCTCGGCCTCTAATACCAGTATAATTCCGAGCCAATCGTACGTCCCGTTTATGCCTTAACTCTTGCGCATGAACCGTGGGTGTTGCAGTACTTATGTCCCCAAAAGCGGTTTAGTGAGAGCGGTTGCCCTGGTGATATGAACGCACGTCAGTGCTTAACCTCGATATTAGGGAGGTTCTGCTGCGGCGGTCGTAATCGGAAACTATACTTATTTTGTGGCGAATTACGTATGTTGCAGCAATGTCAGAACACTAGAGTTTTTGCTAAGAACACTTTGCTGATCCAACAATCCCATGTCTGTCGGGTGTGGGTACCTGTAGTGCGGCCACGGAATGTGCCGGTAGTAGATGGGACAGGGTAGTACCAAATCACATCCATAATATAATACCGGAATCGGTATATCGGAAGGTTTGCACAACCTGACCTAAGCAGGAATTGTCCATAGTGTAGCTCGTGGTTGGTGCTCACGAAGCCCCAACAAATGTCGGGCTTCCTAAACTCGGCCCTTTCATGAGATCATGGAGTGGCCAATCCTCAAGCATCTCGAAACGACTCTGGTTAAAATATTATACTCAAGGAGCACGGCTACAAAATCAGAGCTTCGTGAAGGCATGGAGGTATAGTAGAAGCTAGCATTTAGAGCCCTCAATTCCAGGTTCGGTCCCACAGTTTTTACACCTCGAACAAACAAGATCAAGGAAAACTAGGCCGGCAAGCCATTTCATTAGCTGATGCTAACACCCCCTAGATCTCTATGCAAACCCCCTATTCATATCTCCTCCAGTTAGGTGATATCCGCCTCTAATCTCTCTTTAGGCTTCTCCCTTTACTACATCTGCATCGAAGAGAATTTACCAGCCGAAGCTTGCCCGATATACCTCGAATGATAGAAACTACGGAATCTTGAGCCACTTTCTCTCCCTCAAGCTTCACTAACAGGTTTTCACAATGATTTTCGTCTACATCGCGTTCGCTCATTCAGCGTAGTACAGCCTCCACTGCTTTACGGGCATTGAACTGCCCGCCCCCGAGACTAATATTCTGGCAGCCCTCAGCAAGCTGTCGGAGATATATACACAGATCCTCAGAGAATATAGGAGAGAAATTCGATGTACCATTTTCCCCAAGTGCGATGATTCAGCAGGGGCCACTTTAGATTGAGGGGTATACAATAAGGCCCGAACACACAAAGACGATGCCAGCCCCACGTCCAACTAGGAGCTATTCTTAAACTAGCAGCAAGGGGATGAGTACTGTCAATAATAGAAAAGATAGGGAATCACACGACAGCCGGATTCTCCTCCACCGTGCGCATTATGTTGGCAAAGGTAAACCGCAAGGATTCGGCTCGGATGAATGGTACTTATAGAAACATTTTTATCGTATGAAACAAAGCTTCAGTTAACTTCGTGTAGAGATACCGGTGATATAGACTTCCATCAACGAGCCCAAGTGCACCTCGTTAAGGACACTAAAGTAGAACTAGAATACAAGGTTCAGATAGCCCCCATCCTTACTCCAGTACCCTACCGGGCCAAGTTTCCTAACTACTGGTAGGCAAAACCCCCCAGCAGAGCCTGAAAGGAGTGCCAGTATGCAGAGATTTTCTCCTAATGTCCAGGTAATATGCACGGTAGAGCAGAGTCTCTCTAATGCTTCTCGACCCCCCGCCCCCCCATTTATCCGTTCCAGGGGGAGTCATGAACCAACCCTGCAGGAGAAAATATCACGGCATTGCTCCTGCCTTAGCCAAGACCCTCGCCATTCCTGCACAGTCATAGAACAAAGCCCATAGAAAAGGCATCAACCCATTGATACCTTCAGGGTTCAGTCACACGCCGGCCTCGACGAGGACTCCCACAACCGTAGTCAAGCCCCCCCACCGTTGCTGTGCGCAAGGCCTAATGCCCTAAGGAACCTCTACTTGGATATCAACGCCAGTCTCTGATCAGCGTCTCAGTAGTCTCCCCAAACGTTGTATCATTAGATTGATGTCGATTCCGAGATACCAACCGATCATAGGGGTTTGGCCCCCTTCGAAAGATGAGCATTGGAGGAGCCCCAGAGAAAGGAGTGCAAAAAAGTGGTTACTCAGAAGTAGGGATACTAGTCCTCGTATTGGTAGGAAGTCCGCAATAAGGACTTTCGGCAGATCCCTGTTTTCAGTTAGAATTCGAGTTTCGGAAAATGAAAGATATAATCATCAAGAAATCATAGCATAGCATACCCGCACCAAGTATCATACTCCCCAGCTAACTCAATTTACAGCTAGTGTCACTTCGGAACTTATTCGGGTATCCTTGCAGTTGCGCCTATCATATTTCGAACTCGAATTCGAACTCAAAACAGGGATCTGCCCAAAGTCTCTATTAAATCCCCAGAGTTTTCCGGAAAACCCTTAGTGGAAGCAGTGTCCTATGCCAGGTCATCTTCGGGTTCTAACTCCGGGGGGGCAACCCCCTTGTAAATCACGCTTTGTCTATTGATCCACGCTCTGCTAGTAGGGGTATTCAAAGTTAAAAACAAGAATTTTCAGTGAAAGTAAGGGCCAGATCTTACATTAAAGTTAGAGGGGTTTAGCAGTGCCGTGCTAACTGATATGCCGGAGGCAACGGGCCGATTCACAGTAGTAACGGTGCTAGTCGAGGCGTTTATGTTTTGATGAAAGATGCACAATGTGTTAAACGGTGTTACTTAGCACTGTGTTCCAATCCGTATATACCTATGGGCAAACGGCTAAGACAAGTTATGATAGTAGGAGTAGATTCCAAAATATTCACCTCAACAAAATCACCACCTTACATAACTAAGTGAAAACTTAAATTGGCACCAGTTAGCTAAACCCACGCTATCCACCATCATAGCAGCCTCTGCATGCCTCGATCAACAGAAAATGAAATGTAGCTTGACTTCTTTGCTGGAAAAATAGTAAAAATATGTATTCTGAAAGACCACCTCTGGGAAAAAGAAATGTAAAAAAAAAAGTCGAGAAAATTGGGTACTGTGCTAGTATGGTAGTTGCTGCAGCTGTAGGCAATAGTACGAGTACTATGGCCACGCCAACCTCAAATCCATTTCCTCTTCACCACACAAGTTGCAGAGCAGCCATACCAGCAACAATAAAGTACTCAAGTCGCCGGACTGGAGATGCTCCCGTTTTGGTGTTGACGCATGAAAAAAAAACACATCTTCAGTCCGGCAACTTGAGCAGAATAGAAAACACTCAGCAACCGATTGTACCCCGCCTCCCTACCTACATACCCTCTCTTTTCACGACCATTCCAGGATTTTAGTGGTTGTAATATTGGGTATTCAGTAGCAGACAGCGCTTGAACTATGCCGGCCGGCATGGTTGATGCTTAACCGGCGTAGTTAGAATCCGAATTTGAGGGTGCTGAGACATTAGTTTTCCAAGTCTCCCATAGTTTACACAGCTTGCGCCTTTTACTCTTGCCTATTACAGGTATCCCTCAAGAAATGCTTGAACATTTATGTCTGAGTTTAGTATGGGTACTCGGATGCGCACAGACAATCTGCCATACAAATTCATGACCCCGTGTTTAGGTACTATTTGGGGGGTACTTGTACCGACCTTGAGACACCGATAACAGGAGTAAATTTATCGTACAGTAAGGCAAAGTAAAGAGCATGACAGTACAATGTCGCCAACAGGATAATGCCCCATCCCTAGAAAAATGAAGCGCATTAGTGGATAAACAGGATTTGTTCTTGGTGGTTGCGTCCAGATTTACCTGCGCGACATTATCCTGTCGGCGACATTGTCCTGTCATACTCTTTACCCCTAGTACTTGAGTGCTCACACAGGCCAGTTGAAGCTCAACACTGTGGGGATCTTAGATCCATGAACTAACCAGAGGCTAATGGTGTTGGGGGTCCGGTTATCATACCCGACTGGGCAAATGATAGGCTTCGTTTCTGGTGGCCAAAACTTTAACTCCGCCGCGTGAGTGCTAGTACTTATGGTTGAACGACGTTTGTGAGCACGACCACTACTGTATGACGCTAAGATCTAATGGCGCTTCTTGTTCCCACTTCAAACCTTCATCATGACCCCGACTATAGAGGTTCGCCCCAAAATTCTTCTTTGATTCCGAGTAACATGTCTCGTTGTCACAAAACCCCGATAGCCAAGATGCAATAATGTCAAAATCATTATTTCTGAAATACTGGTCAGACTGTTGCGAACTGTCTCTAAAGAAGTGGAGGTTGTATTGAGAATGAGAAAAAGGAGAAAGGGGGAAGGAAAGCGAGGAACTAAATAGAGAAGCAAACACAGGGAAATCATCAGGGTGTATTATAGGAATACATACGTGGCACACACGTGTGCATTCTGGGGAAAAGAGTGGGCAATATAGCGCAGCATAAGGTTCAAGCAAGTACATAGATCAACGTAATGATTAAGAGCACCTTTAGATGTATATTATAACACAGACCAGTATTTCACAAACCCTCATTTCAGGACAGTGTGCACAGGCTACAATGACCCACTACAACCATCAATTTTTAGAATTAAAAAAAATTAAAAATTAAAATTAGGTATAGAAATTCAGGCGCAAGGTTTCTGTCATAATAATTATTCTGATTTTTCTGAGTGACTTTTTTTGAATTGATGTTCTTGGCGACCAGGCACTTCTTGGGGCTTGAAAATGCCCCATTATGAAAACTTGGGGTTATTGCGGTTGTTAGGTACAATTCTCGTTTTGTGATTATCAAGGTTCGAAAAACCCCGGACGACCAGAGCGACCTAAATACTCTTCCGTTCTAAATAGTGTATAGCATTTCTAATCTGTGTCTACTGCCAGCCCATCCTGTACACAATTCCCAGCATCCGGACCTCCATATCTCGCAGGCATACGAACCAGTGAGCTCCAGCAAGTGTTCCCGCGATAACCCCAATGTAGGAGCTGCTAAACTACATTCAACACACAGCGAGGTGAACTTCTTTTATGGCGAGCGCATCTCCTCCCAAAAATCAGCGCAATCTCCCGCTATTTCATAAGCTCAAATCAATTCTTCAACCTAGGAAACATTAAAGGAATGAATCTCCCCAAAGTCAGAATTAGTTCGAAAAGCCGAGTGATGACATGTGATCCTCAACACTGCCAAATTTTCCATGGTCTCATGCGTTAGATTTACCCCCCCGTCTCATGTTTATTTAGCTGGTAAGGCAAGTAGGGTTCAGAAGGGGAGCGCACCGTAGCGCTCGCAAGTGAGCTCCAGTATGGCACTCGATTTATATCGACAACTCGAACGAGTAGAACTAGCTCCGTATATAAACTCCTTAACACAAGGGAAGCTCTTCCCTACCCCACGCACTGATAGCAAGGGTTTCATTAATAGGTTAGAAGATACAAGCGTAAGTTTAAAGAGACAAGAATAGAGTTGAGTATACCGTTTATTGATCTCACAGTAAAACAGAGCCCTATGTCCTTGTCCACAAGTGCCAGCCGACCCGCGTAGCCAGGCTGAAAGACCCAGGTGTTGGTTTGTCTTGCCGCCATGCAGGTTGATCAGTAGGCCCAGAAAGTTACACATCACCTGGATTTTTTTGGCTCCTTCAATGAGGAGAGCTAGATCAAAGTGGGCATTGCCTTCCCTATCCTAACTTTGGCGAGCACCCTCCCACTTTCCGTAAATATATCTATCAGAAGAGCTTAAAGATGTATGCAGCAAGTATCTTCTCAGCTACAGTTTTTCCCCGGAAACATGCGAACCCAGATTGCTTCATCGATACTCACTCGCTGCCTTTCTCGATTTCCACCGCTCCAATTCTCAGAGGTGACCCACTGTCACCTAGAATCATTGTAGATGCACTTGCGACAGAATGCTTCTCTTTGGCGCCTCACAAAGCCCCGTTTCCATCCTTTCAATCTCACGTTGTCTTGACCTACGGGATCATGAAGAGATGAGAAAGTGACCTGGACCGAGTATGGCATGAGCACAGTATGATTTGAGACGACCAAAACCTACCATCAGGCCAACTTGATCCAAAATTTCTAAACTAGGAATACCCTCCTCCTAAGAAGGGATAATACAGCTTCCTCTAGTAAAGTTGCCTAAATAAGGTAAAAGGTGGCTAGAGGCTTCGTAAAAGAATCACAAACTTGTATCACCAACTAGCCAGAACGCTAGGACTTGTCTAGTTAGGCTGGGCTCAGGCCCAGTTCTGGGTGAAGGCGGGGTGGAACCCCGCTTTCCGCTTCCCCCGCGGTGTTCGTATGTGAGCCTAGATGGCCATAGGGTGAAAGGGAATTCCTTGACAATAATATGAAAAACTCTTCATAGTTCAAGAGCTTGGTTAAAGTCCAGCCCGAGAGGTGGCTCATGTAGCCACTTGGATGCCGTTACTTATCGTAATGCTCTACCCGAATACTCATGGTTGATAATTACCAATGAATCTTCAGGCTCAATGCATCCCCCATCTGCCCATATTCAAGTGCTACTCTACGGCTTATTCCAGATTAAATATCTTCTTTTCATCACTCCTTTAATCCGCGTGGCTGGGACTGTATAGAGGGAATGGTATGGGCGTCTCGGAAGGGAGCGAGCAGAAGAATTCGAGGTAAGATTTGAGACGGAGATGGAGATTTCGCCGAAGGGTAGAAGGGCTGCCATAACTTACATCAACAGCGGAGGAGATATGATATCTACCCAAGCCGTGACTCGCATTGGCGAGGGGCGATAACGATCGAACACCACAAGCTCACCGACACCACTTTCCCAATTCCACCTCCCCAATTCCACTTCCTTTCCACATCCCCAGCCCTTCTACTCCTGTTTCTCCCCCGATCCCCCCTCCCTTCTCCAAGGTATAGGAATCGTTCTTTAATATAGTTTGGCCATGTCACTCAAGCCCTTTCCTACCATTAAATTCATAAAGAGCTATGTCACGGAGGGTGTTGGCTCCGGTGGTGATTACCACAATGTAGCCGGTGGCCACTGGCGAGTTCACGTATACATCAACCTACTGGTATTAATGCTAACATTCACAGGCTCGTCGATACTCCCATCGCGAACCCCATGTCCCGCTATGAACAGTACAAGCACTCGCGGACATCGTGGGGTATTAATGTTCTGGGATCATTGTGCGTGGAGATAGAAGCAAGTGACGGTACCATCGGTTTCGCTACCGGGCTCGGTGGGCCCCCGGCTGCCTGGATTATTCACAGCCATCTCGAGAGATTTCTGATCGGCGCCGACCCACGGAACTTAAACCTCCTTTGGGATCAAATGTTCCGAGCAACCATGTTTTACGGCAGAAAAGGTTTGCCCATTGCTACTATCTCCGTCATTGATTTGGCGCTCTGGGATCTGCTGGGCAAGATTCGGGGAGAGCCGGTTTACAAGATGATTGGTGGGGCAACTCGGGACAAGCTTTCCTTCTACTGTACTGGCCCTGAGCCCGTGGCAGCTAAGGAGATGGGATTCTTTGGGGCAAAGGTACCGTTGCCCTATGGGCCCGACGACGGCCACGAGGGGTTAAAGAAGAATATTGAATTCCTGAGGAGGCATCGTGAAAGCGTTGGCCCTGATTACCCGCTTATGGTGGATTGTTACATGGCTTTGACTGTCCCCTACACCATTCAACTCGCCACTGCAACCCTTGACCTCAATATCAATTGGTGGGAGGAAGTTCTCCACCCCGATGACTTTGACGGCTTCGAGAAGTTGAAGCAGGCGCTACCCCAATTGAAGTTTACGACCGGAGAGGTTCGTATCCCGGCCACATGCGAAATAAGAGTCCTGCTAACTATTGCAAAGCACGAATACACAAGATATGGCTTCCGCAAGTTGATTGAGGGACGTAACATTGACATTCTCCAACCGGACGTAATGTGGGTGGGAGGTTTGACAGAACTTCTCAAAATCACCGCCCAGGCAGCGGCATACGACCTTCCAGTTGTCCCCCACGCATCAGGCCCCTACTCGTACCACTACGTGGTCTCACAGTCGAATTGCCCCTTCCAGGAATATCTGGCTAATTCACCCGACGGAAAATCCGTCCATCCAGTATTCGGCGATTTGTTCATTGATGAGCCGATCCCAACGAACGGATGGATTGACGTTAGCATTCTAGACAAGCCCGGGTTCGGTCTTACCCTCAACCCAAAGGCTCGGCTGGTTGAGGCTTCGCGTTTGTTGAATCCTGCTCCGGCAAAGTCGTTAATGGCACCAAAAGTGGAGGAGACATCCACCGCGAGCTAGGGCCCGCGTATGTCGCTAACCGAATTTCTTCGAAAGCCCCTTTCCCCCCCACTAGCTGCCAGTATCTAAGGTGAAGCTTTTTTCTTTCTCTTTTTCTTCTCGTGTAGTTAGTATGGAATGCGTAGCGGAAGTTGGGGAATCAATGCGAAAGTGGGGAAAACTTGGGTTTACCTTAGTTGGAGAGTGGAACTTCCCTGAGAGGAACCAATCACGTGATTTGTTTAACCAGCCCCTCCCTCGCACTAGTTCTATCATATCACACTTCGTGAAGCGGTTTACCCTCTGCCCCCAAAAGTATAAGCATCCGACGTTAGCTGCTGTAGTAACATTATGTATGAGGTTCCCGCCCAGGTTTACGTTATTGAGCCAATCCCCTAAGGTACCAACTTGACTTACTACGCAAGCTTCAGCCAACAGCCACTGACAGCAACAAATACCGGTACAACATGTCCAAACTCCTCGAAGGCAAAACCATAGCGATCACCGGTGCCGCAACTGGCATCGGCCGAGCCATAGCCATCGAAATGGCCCGTCAAGGAGCAGACATAAGCATCGGCTACCTGGGACCTGCCCAAGACTCCTCAGTAGCTTCCCTTCGCGAGGAAATCGAGTCAGCGCCTATCTCGGGCCAACTCCTCGCAATCCCAGGCGATATCTCAGACGCGGAGACCAGCAAGATGCTAATCAAGTGCACAGTCGAAAAGTTCGGCAAACTCGATGCCTTCGTCTCGAACGCCGGTGTCTGCCAATTCCACGACTTTCTCACCATGCCGAAGGAGCTCTACGACAGGACGATAGCGGTGAACCTCAATGGCGCATTCTACGCTGTTCAGGCTGCCGCGAACCAAATGGTCTCGCAAGGCACCGGCGGCAGCATAATCGCCATATCCTCTATCAGCGCGCTAGTGGGAGGGGCCGGGCAGACACACTATACTCCGACGAAAGCTGGTGTCCTGTCGCTGATGCAGAGCTGCGCTACGGCGTTAGGGAAGCATGGGATCCGTTGTAACGCGATTCTGCCGGGAACTATCAAGACCGCATTAAATGAGGAGGATTTAGCGGATAAGGGAAAGAGGGAGTACATGGAGGGGCGAATTCCTCTAGGGAGGACGGGGGTGCCGGAGGATATTGCGGGTCCTGCTGTGTTTTTGGCGAGTGATTTGTCAAGATATATGGTTTGTTTTCTTCCCTTTTCTAAACAGCACTTTTGAGGGAACTGGGCTAACGATGGGGTTGAGTAGACTGGTGCGCAGTTGCTTGTTGGTATGCTTACGGCCTCTTGTCATTTTAGTGATACTAATTGTGTGCAGATGGGGGGTTATTCGTTAATTTACAGTAAGTTCAGTGCCAGGGATCAGGAATCCATAGTCTACTGTTCAGAGACCGTGTTTCTAAATCTCCCTTACTTTATTCTCGGAATGCCAATTCTCGTTCTAGAGAGACCACGAACTGAATTATATTCGTACATGGGAAAACTTCCAGGGGCGGCCCCGTAAAACTCACCCTTCTCTAGCCAGCATGTTCAGCGCGATACTCGAGTGCCAGCAGCATTACCTGTAGCAAACCCCGATAAGCCTTGCTCGGTAATAATACCAAAGAGCCTCAGATCCAGTATCTTACCAGAGCAAGAGTCTTAACCTAGTCCCGGATCTCCACTCCATAACTTATCAGGTGTGGATTTAGCCCATCCCCGGGGCAAGCTCACTGCAAAGGAAAGCCCACCCCTTCGGTGGAATATTTCCGAAGACACGACTACTCACCCGCGATTGCAAACCCTAGCCCTTCCCCCCCTCCTCATCCCTGCACTTTGCGCTTTTACCCCACCCACCATACAACATCGTACTCATTCAAAGCGATCCCACGCGCAACACAAGAACCGCAAACCAAGAAAACCAACAAGCACCATGGCTTCCTCGTCACCCCCTCCAGCTGGGATCTACGTCCCAGTACCAACCTTCTTCCTCCCAGCCTCCTCCGAAAACTACAACCCCCTCACACCGCCTCTAGATCTAGACGCTCAGGCCGGCCACGCATTGCACCTCGCCCGCTCAGGAATCACAGGATTAGTACTTCTCGGGAGCACCGGCGAAGCAGCACACCTGACGAGCTCGGAGCGCGTCGCTCAGATCAAGCATGTGAGGGCAGCACTTACTGCCGGAGGATTCAAAAACTACCCGCTGATAGCGGGGACCGCAACGAATGGGATTGAAGAGACGGTCAAATTACTCAATGGGTCGGCAGCGGCGGGTGCGGGGTGGGGATTGGTGCTTGCACCGGGATTCTTTTCCGGAGCAGCGAGTGAGGAGGGGATAGTCGAGTGGTATAAGGGTATTGCGGATGGGAGTAATATTCCGGTTATGATGTTTGTTGCCTCTTTATTTTCCCGGGATTCAATGCTAACTAAGACATATAGTTACCACTACCCTGGCGTCAGCAATAACGTCAAACTCCCTCCCAGCATCTTCCGCAGCCTAGCCTCGCATCGCAACATCGTCGGCGGCAAACTCTCGCATGGGGACATCTCAGTCCACGCACAGATAGCCCTAGACCCACAAATCGACCACAAAAACTTCCACCTTTTCACGGGCCTCGGTCAGCAGCTCTTCCCGGCCCTGCAAGTAGGTTGCAGCGGCGCGGTCGACGGCCTCGCTGCAATATTCCCTAAAACGGTAGTACATTTATACACCCTAGTCACGCAGACAGACCCGCTCGATAGAGAAACGCTCGAACGGGTTCGCGAGTTGCAGTACCGGATCAGTCGCGCGGAGGAGTTGATTGTCAGGTTTGGCGTTGTGGGGATTAAGGAGGCGGTTAGTCGTGTGTTGAACTTTGGAGAGCCGGATGGCGGGAGGTTACCATTGGCGCGGGGGATGGGGTACGGGGAGTGGGAGAGGTGGAGTGAAGAGATGACGGAGATGGCGAGGATCGAGATGGAGTTGCAGACTTCGTAGTGTGAAGGAGTACCATGGTTTAGTGGGATAGACTAGGATGGAGCCCGGAATCTGTGTTCACAGGTTGTCACTCGAATTTCGTTGCCTCTGAGGCTTGTGATAGGCACGTATTATTCTCCTGGCATGCAGAGAGCTAAAGTTTCCAAACTATCCCGCTGTGTCTAATAAGTTTTGATCCCATATGGAAATCTAATTACGGAATAATTCCAAAGAGGGGCTTAGTCTGTATGTAGTTCTTTTCATGGATCTTTTAAAACATTCTTCTTTAATCATTAAGCAAATTGTGGCCTTACGCTACAGCGGTGCCCATACGGTATTACCACTCACTACCAAAGCACCACACTTCAGTATTATATATATACGATACGGTGCCTCCTCACACCGCTATGGCATAACTAGCGCCTCCATACTTTCATTAAAGGAGGGAAAGGAGGAATAAGCTATCGTCACGGATGCAATCGATACCCGATCCCAAGCAGAACCGGGCGCTGAGCAAGGGGTCATGCGCACCAGCTTACCAGCCAAGCAGAAAAAGAAGAAAAGCCGAGGGCATCTGAGATCAGCAGAGGGGGTCTTTCAACTAGCGGCCGTACACGCTAGGCTTATCGTTCTGATCGTCTACTAGTTTACGAATAATCGCTGCCCGGCAGAACACATCTTTCATAGGCAAGTATGATACCAAATGCCTGAAGGATACATCTCACGGTCAGTGTAGCCAACCAAGTATTCCCAAACCAACAAGTAAAAAAATTAAAAAAAAGTAAGTCATTATCCAACTCCATGCTACGGCGGACCGTGCCACACCACATCAAGAGCAAGTGCACTCCTAACTAAAATAGATATAGAAAGAGGAGACCCGAGGAATTCGTAAATATTTTGACAACATCTACATACCCAATGCCAAACTTTCACCTATTTATGAGATGCCATAGGGTAGCTAGCCCTATTGTCTTAACTTGTGCTCGCAGCATACACCGACAAGCGCACAAATTGTCTTCACTTATTAGATCACGAGCTTTTTCCACACTTCCGTGCATAGGAGTTTCAGCACTGCTATGTCTGCCCAACAATGTGGCCAGCCACATATAATAAATAGCTCGGACAATAACGCGAGTGATTTCCAGTGATACAGATTTCACACTCCTTATCCCCCCCCTTCTTTTAGTCCCCCCGATTCCAGTGCTATAGGGCTATCACCAAGATCTCAAGCACCGAGCTTTTATAGCCAGCGGCTTACGTTATGTTTTTACTCTTTTCCACCTAGCTATTACATATCTGTGTGCTGCTTCCTCTAGCCGTTTTTCAAGTGTGATCTGTCAGTTGGATGGGATGGAGTGAGGGATTTGTCCTTTTTTGCCTTGCGTTAGCGGAAGTAAGTATGCATAGCAGTGTACCTTGTAAGTTAGTTGGGTTTGGGAGAAGGTAGAAGTTTGTTGTCTGCATGAAAGGAGGGGCTGGACGGGGGTAGGGGGCTTAAACATACCACATGCCTCTGAAGGTAAGTTCCCAGGCTTTAGATCCGGGGGTTGGTTGGTTGGTCGGTTGGTTGGCCGGTTGGAACTTCCTACTGCTAATGGTCGAGAAGGAAAAAATGGAAGAGTCATAATATGTTGCCGTCAGTGATGTGTCCGAAGCCTGGTTTGTAAACTACCGGTACTCTCCCTCGGGTACAAGACAAGAAGCCGTACTATGAGAACATCTGTGGAGATATCCAATCATCCACCTGGAAAACTCCCCAATCAACTCGTTATCTCCAGAGTGCCGCACCCGCACTACTCGCATACCATCCCAATCCCAAGCTCAGTCAATTGACAACCACAACCGAGTGCGCCCAGATGATCCTCACACATATCAAACCACTGTGCCCGCAGCCTCACCACGCATCCCGGCTGCAACCTTAGCCCTAACCTCCCCGGCTCTATATCATGATAAACCACCATATACCCCCCATCAGCACTCGACAAACCCACCCACCCAACAGCCAAAACAGCCTATTCTTCACCCCTGCTTCTCTTCCCCTCCCCCCTGCACATTGCACGCACGCAGTATATCACGGCCCGCATATATGACAGAAGCGATCGGGGGGATTACTCATCTGTGCACGCCAAAGCAAGCCCCATCCCGGCAAACTTTAGTAACGGAGGATATTGACATGAGTCACACGCGCGGTAGGCGCTCGTGCGGGGCGGTGAGCGCGGTAGTTGGCTTTGGCTACGTATGCGTGGAGGAGTGCCGGTGCCAGTACAGCATAGTACAGTTCCCGGGTGGGGGGAGGGGGGAATTCGTGGAGCTGATATGGGATTACGTACCGCACCCTGGACTATTGGAGATAAAATCTGGTTCGACTTGGTTACTCGTATTACAAGGTCGATAATCTCTACGCAGTGCGAATAATAGTTCATGATGCAACCTTTTTTGTGTTGAGAAAGGGGCTGCTTGCGTGGCCTGGATCGGTATGAAGAAGCGATCGGAAGGCGCAGCGTGCCATATTTGCCACAGGGGTGGCTGTTTGCTAGACTTTGGGGCCTACAGTATTTGGTGGAGCCCGACTCGTATGAGGAGGGGATTTCTGCCTTCTTTCCTGACAAATTTGTGACCTATGATAACTTTCCCGGAGAGAAACAGAGCCATCTAGGTGAGGATCAGGGAAGCGATATGACCAGTTTTGGAAAAGGATTTGAGTGTAAGGGAGGAATATCGATACTGTACATGGATACCGGTAGTCGGACAGCTAGGATAGGTTGGACTTTTGTTCACGCTTGGGTTTTCTTTTAGTCCTTCCTTCTTGTGGTTTCGGACTTGGTTGGCAGGTTGGCATTATACCTACCGTAGCTTAGAGTGAATTGAATTGATCGTGACTCGTAGGGTTTTCTTTCATAGGAAGGCGTTTATCTACTGTGTAGTTCGGGCTTGGTTGTGGTTCCCATGCTCTAGAAGGTAAACCTACCGGCCCGGATTTGTTGTTTTCAGTATCATTCCCAGTGTGTGCATAGAGTTGTTATTAGTAATTAGGTGATATACCGTACTTAATTGTCGATCCTGTGTAGGAAGAAGGTGGATTGGGTGTGGGCGCGGAGTTAAGACTTAGATTACCGGTAGGTCAGTTGGGTAGTTGATACTTAACCTGTTCTGAACGACAAGTTAGATCTAGAGCGAGTTCCGTAAATTTGTCCACCCGGGTAAGGCATTGTCCCCATGTCGAGTACTGTATTATAGGTGAACCATCGTCTGCTACCAAGGAACCGCTTGTAATGTCTGGGTTCTGGGTTAACTTTGGCCTCCTCCCCATTAGCATGGTCGGTGCCAGCGTGCCAAAGGTAGTACGGCTAGGGAGGGGTCTTTATTCGAGCCAAGTGGTAACATCGATACTAGCAGCGCATTGACTTCTTGATATGAACACCGCGCAATTATCAGTACTTACATTGTGTTCTAAGCACCTAAGGCCAATCATCGCGACCAACAGAACAGGAGCCCACCTCGTCCTATCTTATCCACTTCCGTTCCATATTTATTATGATATGCCCTGACAAAGTTTTACCCTTTCGGAAGGATGAGTAATCATTTTACCATATCGGCAGTCCCGGAAGCCTACTGCGGTTATGCCCTAACATCACCCATGCAAAGCCTCCTCCAGTGAGGGATGTGTTATGTCGTGCGACAAAGAACCTGTTACTATTATAAGTTTAAATTTCGCTAGCCAATGTCGGGTCGAGCCAACCGAGATGCGGCATGGATCATGGCTGGCGGGGCGAACCGGGGAGGACCACACAAGTGCTAAAAGCCCCCGTTCTAAAAGTGGTATATAGATTGGGGGGCATTGGCACGATTACTGTACAACCTTAAACCAGATACTGCATGTGGAATTTATGGATCGCCGCAATCGCGTAAACCGGTGGGTGTTGAAAACTTGACTTGGGCTGCTTGCTTAGAAATCTAGAAATCGAGTGATACTCAGTGATACAATAACAAAACCCTGTGGGGAAGTCAGGTAGCCAATTAGGGGGACAAATGCTATCTGCCATACCGACAATTTTACAGTCTAAGTGTTCCTTTCGAGATTAGTTTCTCGGGTAAGAACTAGACAGTATCATACGTTCTGAAGCTGACAGGACACCTAACCTTCCCCCCACATCGCTCCCCAAGTCATATAAAACCTAGATACGAGAGTGTAAATTCACTGCTCTGCTATTTGCAGAGTGTGCTCATTACCCCAATCACCTTTCGAGGAAAACAATAAAAATAGATAGATACTTACCCAGCCGAGTGCCGTACATTCTCTGAGAAAATAGCAGACGACACAGCAGGCTCCGAAACTAACCTCGCAACCCACAGCCATCTCATCACAAAAACAGCGAAAAACTGGCTACATGAACTACTACCTTGGCTCGGAAGAAGAATTTTCACCGACAATGAGCTAGCATGAGGAATAACCCGCGTAGTGGGTCAGCAGGCGGAGCACAGAGCTGAGATGCGTGATAAAGGGTGGGTATTGGTCGAGGTGAAACGTAAATTATAGGAAGCATTCGGGATGCGACTATTATAAAATTTCTGCAAAGAGTGACAAACCGGTGTGATTTTATGGGGCAGGAAGGGGTAATGGATGCCTATAATTGGGAGGCATATACTTGAGTACCAGGAGTACAGTACCCGAATACCGGGGAGATGTGCTACTTGTCCCAGGCAAGAAGCATTAGAACGCAAGTGTTGAGGATATGTATGGGCGCTCAGATATACCCTGATCTTTTGCAATATATTTTGTGAACTCTGGTTTTCGGATACTTCTTGCCTAGGGCAGGTAGGGCGTTGTGATTGCCCCACTTGGTATGGTGCTTTGCATCTTTCCTTTTTTTTCCATCTCCACTGAGAGCTAAGTTTGTAATCTCTCCCTCCCCCCTAAGTTAGAGGGGGACTTCAATGACCTTGCACATTTCTCTCGTATTAGATCGAGTGATACTTATCGTGGCCATGCCATAGACGTCACAGGACGCCGGTAGGGGAAATGCCTCACTCACTTGCTTCGTAATCCTGTTCTACCGGTAGTGAGGATCGAGGACAACGGCGGGTCACGCGTGAGGACATTGAACGACCGAGGCGAGTACCGACCGGCTTTAGAGGAGCAGAGGGAAGGGGTAGCTATTGGTTCTTGGCAAGTATTAGTACCGGTACGGTACTATATGGAATTCTCTGTAGGTAAAGTTAGGTATTTATAGGTCCCCGAGGTCCTTTTCGGAACATTAAGAAGGCAGGTTGTTAATTCCAGATTTCCACAAACTCATCCTCAACCCGTGTGGCCATTTCCCCATCGCACTATCATACCGCGCCCCCCTTCCATCGAGAAAATAAATCAAAAAAAAAAGCCAAAACGTTCACAGAAACCCTTTTCTCCCGTTTCGTTTCGATCATCAAGCTCCACTGCACATTAGAAACGAATCACTCGCGGATCAGCCCTGGTTTCTGTGTGCGCAAGTATCACTAATCACCACCACCACAACCGAGAGGGGGTTACTAAACTGCAGGAGACGGTATTCCGAACTCGCGGGCCGTTTTAAGGACAATACAGTAATAGGTTTTGTCATACTTGTAGTAGAAGGTTGTAACGTATTACCTGAGGCCATACCGCAAAACTCGGCACAACGAAAAAAACCTCAACAAGAGGAAAGGCTGGCTGCAGAGCAGATGGAAGATACAGATTCCGGTTTGGAATCTGATACTCCCCTTAGTAGTACTGTAGCTCTTCTCAACCACCCCACAGCCAATTCACCTAAACTATTATTTTTTACTGCCATTTTGTTGTATAATTGTGGTGTCACTCACCAAATTTTTCTTTGCGTCCTATTTTTCGGTATGCACTCAGGTGCGTCAATATGATACCGGCACCTAGGCTTAGCGAAGGTCTCTCAGTCATCGCCATCATTACCCACGACTGCATCCTGTCCCCCATCCCCCGCTTCCATACAACAAAACTTGGTACCGAGATCAGCTTACTCTGTCCCCCCCCCTGCCAAATAATCTTCCATCGGCAAGCTTATCACATACCGGTACCAACAGCCTCCTCCAGGCGGCGTTGAGTCAGCTTGCCTCGGGGTAGTAATGCCTTTAAGATCATATCCCAAGTCGGTAGTTAGTTTATTAGCTGAGAATTGAATTGCCGGCACTGAACTCCTCCGAACCCAGGCCCTCCGGCTCCAGTTCCCCGACCTTCTATGGGTTAGGGCAAGGGTTCGGGACGGTTAAGCTTTGTAAGTGGATGGGGGAGGGGTTGCAGTTGTGGCTGTGGGATGTCGCGTGGTCGCGGAAGACCAACTTAGCGCAAGGTAGTCCAAAATTTCCTCCTCTGGAAAAGGGGAGAAAAGCACATTTCCGGAACAAACAAGGAAAAAAGAAACACTAGACCTTGCCAAGAGAAGCAACTCCAATGTCCCCGCATAAGGTCCGTCTATTCCTGTTCTTATGGTACTTTAGGGGGGAAGTAGAATCCTAAATTGGAAAGGGAAATATGTGCCTGTAAAGGCTAGGGGGAGGCTCCTCCTACAGACCTCCAGGACACCTTTCTCCAGCTCTCAGCTGGCTATCGCACAGTATATCTCTTCTCTGAGAATACCAGTACAGCACGCCCAAAAGACAGCCCGTTAAAAGTTTCATGAACAATTGCCCCCCGGATCATTGGGAAAAATTAAATTAAATTAAATTTAGTAGTCAAATTCATGCAAGTAATAAAAAAAACCCCCCCTACCACACTAGCTACGCCACCCGGCCCAAACTCGGAAATTTGGAAGGAAAGTCATCCTACCACATTACCTAGCGGGACGAGTCTAAGGTCCGGTAGCGTCAATATGCTAGCCTTTTCCAACGGAATAAGGTTCGAGCGGGAGTTAAAGTAGGAGCTATTAGGTGTTCACGCTGGTGTGAGACAGTTTCTTGATCAACTTTAAGGTTCCAGGAGGGGATTGGATGGGGTGGGGGTATGAGATAATACGAGTGGGCTGAGGCGACCCGGAAGAAACTCGTTGTATGGAAAGTATCATAACTTAGCTGGTTGTACAGTAGATGTCGGTGTCTTGACCGGTTATTGTATGGTGTAGTATCTTGGCAGCTTTTGAGGAGGGGCTGGCTATGAAATGGCTGTGAAGTAGCTTAGACTTAATAGACAAGACAGAGGGAAAGGAGGAAGTCATTGAGGGCGTGACTTTATCTCATGGTGCACAGAGCACGATATCCTAGGGGTACACCACAGTGACAGTTCATGTCTATCCAAGTCACCAAGAGACGGGAAGATCTTATCTTATCTGCGCCCATCACCACCCAAATAGTACGACTGTATCACGAATTCAAGAATTGACAGGCGTGCTCGTCTCTAGCCTAAATCCCATACGATTGTGATACCGTAAAATCTCTTGAAGCCCACCATCTCCGTCAGCCCAGGATAGGTTTGGCTTGACCAGTTAATAGAATTGCGAATACCAGTTGATGAGATCTAACACATCCAGTGAGCTGATCTTACACCATGCCAGGAAAATGCCAATCCTTCCCAGGAGCCTTTGACTCAGAATCCGGAGACGATAGGGCTGACGGACATGATGGATTTCATGGTATTTTCTCCTATTCCAACCTACAGTATACCCTGCCTCCTCTCCTCCTCCCACAAATAAGCATCCGAAACACACCCTATCGTCTGTTTTCACAAACCAATCTATGCAAAATATTTTGGGAAACCACTTCTCAATCAAAGCAAAAATCCCAAAATAACCCCCGCCTACTCTCTACGATACCCACGCTCCCCGTCCCCCAAAGTAGTAATACTCTCTGCTCTATAATCTCCCAATCGCGGCGTACGTATGAGTTAACCCGTACGCATACTTGTACATTGTACGGCCAAGGTGGCATACCCGAGTACTCGTACTTGCACAAGCCCTAAATGGGAGTCCGAATATTCGGCAGCCGATCCCCCGGCTCGCTCAAGACTGGGGTCTGAGAACTAACTGCCAAAGTAAGTAATAGGCAGGGAGTGGGAAAGGGGGGAAACACTTTATCAGCTGGTAAATGCCCGGTTAGGGAATTATGTAATGGGGGGTTGGTGGAAGTACTGGTATGATGGGCCTATGTTCCAATGTTGGGAACTTGGTACTCTAGGGGTCACACACGATGTGGTGCGGGTTATCCTTGCGCCGAGGGTTGTAGTTCGTGGTAGTAGAAGTGAGCAGGTGTGCTATTACGGGATTAGAGGTAGAATTCAGCTTTGGGGATGGGAGACATATTCTCCCCTCTCAGTACAGTACTACGGAGACTACCGCGTTCCACTGCATCACATTGGGGAGATGTGATGATAGTGCTAGTACCGGTACCGGTACTGCACCCTACCCCGTGCCATCGTAGGGCAAAGAGACCCACTCTAGAGGTAGTGTACCGGTACATCGTCGCCAGATATGCGGTACAACGACCAAATTCCCCATGGCGCAGGCACTGCATGCCAACATTCCATGCGGCTCCTGGTGGCTATAAAAGTTAATTGACACCGCCTAAATGCTAGGG
>QOVD01001387.1:0-25679 GCA_003521225.1 Tuber microsphaerosporum | reverse complement strand
CCCCCCCCTTCATACTACCCCATCAATCTACTCCCTCCTTAGCGCAAGAATCAACTGCCCCATCTTCTCATCGCAACTCTTCTTCTCCGCCTTCAACTTCAACCCCAACTCCTTCACCTCCGCCACCAACTCTTCAATCCTGCCCTTATTCCTCTCACACTCTTTAGCCCACTTCTTCGCAGCAGCTTTATACTTTCTAATCTTCTCCTCACCCTCACACGCTGCCCTTCCTCTGCGCTCAAGAATCTCGCGGAGCATAGCCACTTTATCACCGCCAACCTGAGATAATATCTCCGCGTCGTAGATTTCCGATAGGAGATCTTCGAACGCGGTGGTTTGGCGATGAGATTGTAAGTCTTGGGCTTGTCGCGAGGCGTTCCATTTCGCTTCCTTCTCGGCCGTGTCGTGGAGGAGTTGGGCAAAGCGGATGCGGGAGGCTTTAGACTCCTGGGCAGCTTTGTCAAGGTCATTCTTTAGAGATTCCTTTTCTTTGGTGAGTTTGCGGGTGGCGAGTTCAGTGGTGGAGAGGGCTTGCTGGAGGTGGGTTATCGTAGAGGTTGAGGTTTGGTGCTGGTCATTTGCAAAGAGGAGCTTTTCTTCTAGCGATTGCAGCTGGAGAGAGAGTGCCTCGAGGTCTTCGTTTGCTTTTTCGTTGCTGGCGGCCTCCAGGTCGGCGAGTTTGGACTCCAAGAGGCGGACTTCTTTTTCTAAGGTTGGTATTCGCTTGACGCGGGTTTCAAGATCTTCTTTGGACTTTTCTAAGAGAGTGCTAGTTTCTTCTAGCTCTGCGATTTGCTGCCGGAGGGACAGTGTTTCGGTTTCGATCACACCGACGTGCTCGTTTTCCTCGGCGAGTTGGCGACGGAGGCCTAGGATTTCTTCTTCAAAGGACTGAGCTCGCTTTTCTTCTTCCGAGTGCTGAGTTTTGAGGATTTCGTTGAGACGCTTGGTGTCGTTGACTAGTCGCTGGAGGGATGATTTGTCGCCTTCTAGAGCCTTAGCTCGACCTTCGAGGTCGTGGTTCTTCTTGCTTAGTTCGCCCTTCTCTAAGGCCAATTGTCTGGTGCGTGTTTCCGTCTCTATTAGTTTCGCTTTGAGTACCTCGAGCTCTTCGGAATGCTTCTTGGCTTTCTCCTCTGCTTCTGTGACGGTACGTTTGATGGCTTCTTTTTCGCCTTCTAGGACTCCAACTTTGCCCTTCATTTGTTCTCCACGTCTACCCATCTCGTCGTTGGCTTGCATTAGTTCCTTGACACGCCCTTCACTTTCGATCAACAGTCGTTTCAGCAATACATATTCCGTCCTCAATTGTCTGATCCCGAATGCTGCGAGGGTAGCTTTGTCGAGTGGCTCATCCAAGCCAGCTTCCTCAGCAACACGTCTAAGACTCATTTCTGCCTCCTCGGCGGCCTCGTCAAAGTCTTCTCTTTCACCGCCTCCATGTAGTTCAGTGATAATCTGATCGAGGCCGTCGTCGTAATATTGACTAATCTCTCGAGACTTTTCTTCAAGCCATTCATCGGCTTCCTCTTCCTCAATCATTCTGGACGAACCGTGATCGACGGGCATGAGGTTCACCATCTCGTCGAGTTCTGCTTGTAGGTGCTTTACCAATGCGCTTTGTTCCTCTAAGAGATTCGTATATTTCGCTTCTCGCGCCTCCGATTCCGTACGGTGTGACTCTTCAGTGTTTTTTAGCCTGTCTTGAAGCTGGGTTATAACGTTGCGAAGTTGCTGATCGCCACCCACTCCTTCTGCTTGCTGTAAATTATGAGCGTTCATTTCCAGAGCTTGCCTAAGATGGGCCACGGTGCGATCCTTTTCTTCTGCCTCCTGCTGGTGCTGCTTGTATCTCTCCTCATAGTACTTGATACGTTCCTCCAGACCCATTGAGGCTTGTTGTTTGTGTTTCAAAACCTCTTCTTCATGATCAGTATTCATCTTGTCAACTATGGCAGAGTGGCTCTTGGCTTGGGCCTCGCGCTCTTCCATATTTTTCTGGACTTCTTTTTCAAGTATTTCAACGTAACCTTCCAAATCTTGAACGGTTTCGCGAGCTTCTGTGTGCTGCTTTTTCCAGTGGAAAACAAGTGTTTCTTGTTCTTGTCTGGCCAGTCGATGTTCTTGTTCGAGCTTGCTTAGAAGTTTGACTACACCTTCAAGTTGGGTAATTTTAGTTTGGAGCGCTTCCGGTTTGGTTTCTGGGGGTAGGGTTTGTTCTGTGGCGCTACCCTGCCCTACAGCAGACATGCTCATGCTTTCGGATTGATCTTCAGGCTGCTTGATATTACTATTTTGAAGGAGTTTTAACAGTTCATCGTTGAGTGCCTCGGCTTGTGACATCCTTGAAAACAATGCCCGGCTAGGCTGGCTGGAATCACCCTCATGGCTCATATCCTTGGTGTCCTCCCCAACGGAGTTTGGGATATCAACTTGGTACAGATCATCGCCAAAGTTCAGGCTTCGAGTCTCGGGGTTAGTTTCAACCGCCTCCGGGGCATCGGCTTCTGGTCGGAAGCTTAGATCTTCTGAGAACCCGGACCATAGACGCCCACGGTTTCCGTCATCGCTAGGGCATCCAGTCAGCTCATATCCTAATGGGCAGAAGCCACTAATGCGGGAGGCTTACTCAAATGAATCCCTCGTCTCGTCGTCTCCTCTCTCTCTTTGGCCTCGGGAAGGTGACCTACGGTTTATGGTGGAAAAGGTTGACTGTGCAACGCTTGGACTTAGTGGCAGGGGCAGTTTTTCACTGTAATTGGTCAGCATTCGTGTGGATTGGATATCTAGAGAGAAAATGATACATACCGGGTTTCCTCAGGAACGTTTCCCCCGAGCCTCCCTGGATCAAATAAGCGCTTTTCTCGGGCATTTCCTTTCGCAGAATCTACCGGAACACTCCTACTCCTAGCTCTCCCTTTGCCATCCTTTACAACAACACCATCAACAACATGGGGTGAGGGTGTAAGATTCGCTGTATTTGGCGGAGGTTCATCGCCATTGCTCCTGGAAGACCTATCAATTGGCAATATAGGAGAAAATTCTAATGAGGCATCAGAGGAGTCCCAATTGGACAACCTCAATGGTTCTGTGGGAAAATCGAACCCGCTACCCAAGGATGAAAATCTTGGGCTGTGAGCGAGCACTTCGGTTGCGGATATGGATTTCGGAGACGCTGAAGGGGGGGTATTCATAGAGACCCGGCGAACGTTGCCGCTCTGCTTAAGTTTTGTTAGGTAGTCGGGTTCGTACTTGTTCCTAGGAGTAGAGGTAGCAATGAGGGCCGCCGAATAAATTTTTGATTGTGAAAAGTCTGCTTGAAAACTGGAGATATTCCTTGCGGTTGTTTCCGGGAATGGGTCATCACCACCAGTCTGGTAAAACTCGGCGGGCCCGAGCGATGGTGAAGATGAACGAGATAACCGGATTGATGATGCTTCGGGATCGCTGTCCTGTGTCACTGCTTTTCCCGAGCTGGGGCTCGAGTCCCTGGAGGGACCTGGCTGCCCGGGCGCTTTAGTATCGGCGACTGGCGGAGTGGATCTCGGCATAGTGCTTGGACCAAGATTGGCAGATTCGCTGCGGGATGGCTCTGATGAATTCTCTTTTCGAGCAGGGAGTCCAAGGGCAGATTGGTTAGAGTTGGATTGCGTGATAGAGTTGCTTGAATCCCTCTTCACTGCAGGCGGGATGGCGGTCGGGGGGTCTGATTGTGGGGCGGAACCTGGCACGTTCTCTGATATATGATCGCCCGGAGATTGGGTTGTATCCCTGTTGGAGTTAGTGGGCCTAGCTAACGCTGACTTATTGCTTCCGGAACTAAGCCCATCATCTCCAGGATTAATAGGTTCTATTCCTGTCAACCGTGTATCATTTCCTGTAGGTCTTTCTGTTGAACCTGATTTTCCGAAATGCTCCGTTTTTTCGCTCCCCATTGAAGTGCCGGGACGAGGATTATCAAGTCTCGTCTTCTCATTTGATCCTATTGCGGGGCTTTCATGTGATCTGTTTGAAAACCTTGACGAAACGGGGGTTGAAGGTAGTTCCTCGGGGGTGGACGATACCAGGCTCAAGTCATGCTCGGCGCTCTCGTGCACCACCTCTCCTGGGAGTCGTAACGGTTTGAGAAGAGCTTTACGGGCAAATGGCGAATTCCTAGAAAACTCTTCGCCCAAAATCTCAATCTCATCGCTGGTAAATTCAATGTCCTTTCCACTGACAAATGAGGCCTCATCTCCCCCAACAAACCCAGACTCTCCAAGCATATCGGTCTGTGAACCACGGATCCGACCCGCGCGAGTTAAACATTCGTCCTGTTCATGGCGGCTATCATCAATGGAATCATCATAACATTCGTCCGAATTGAGCCACTGCTGATAGTCCGGGCGCTGAGATGTATTTGGGGTGCCCTGTTCGGAAGATGGGGGTGCTAGCGGTGAGGCGGCTATCTTTCCCGGGCTACCTTGAGCTCTCCGTCGGCTTGTTCGTCTAGAGGAGCCGGTTGTAGGCATCGGTATTAAAGATTTTGAATCTGCGCTCGCATCTTGAATTTTAGAGATTATAGTGGAATCGTCTCCATTGGGAATGTTAGAGCCACTTTCTGATGGCTGTGTGCTTTGTAGGAAGTGGGCACCATGTCTTGTAGAATCCTCCTTATGCTCTAAAACCCTAGCCCGATATTTCTTGACCACGATGGGTTCCGGAGGTCCGTCATCGTCACTAGACTCGTGTGCAAGCTCGGACCTATCACCCGCAGCCATTCTGCCACCCACACTGTTCTCCTTCGAGTCAATGTTCTCGTTCAGTCCTTGCGCCAGCAGCGAACCTGAAACATTTCTTGACTGACGTCTTTGTGAGTTGGGATCATTGGCGTTGACAGGAGCAAGGATGTTAGAAGGGTTTTCCATGACGGGAGGCGAGGATTGGATTGAGTCTGAATGGTTCTTGTTGGTTTTAGGTATTGGGATATAATCGTCATCATCGGAATCTTCCTCTGTTTGGAGAAAGGAAGAAGAAATAATAATAGGTTGATGTTCACCCTGTCTTCCTCGTCGTCTAAAGGGTAAATCTATTGATTGTTACGGGGGATTCTTTGAATGTGAAGGCTAGATTCAGAGGGGTGCCATACCATTGAGATCAAATGTAGTGTCGGTAGGAGAGGGGAGTGAAGCGTGACCATCGCTATCGGGGGAAGCATATGCTTCATCCATGGCCGGAAAACAAGAATAAACTACTCTTGCAGCAAGTAGCGTAGTGTACAGAAGGGCTAATCACTGAGGATTAAAGAATGAAGGTCGGGAAGATATAGGGCCTGTGAGGCTGGGAAGACTGGGGAGATAATGATGGATTTGAGACCTAGGAGGAATCAAGTTGCGGGACTTCCTTTCATTTGTTTTGGCTGGGGGACGCGACCGTTTCACTCACATGCACGCCAAGACCAACAAACACTTTGTCACGCCACAGCTTAAGCGCGCTCAGCTACTCGGTAAGAGCCCTACGGAAGCTGGGAGGGGTGGGTCAGAGCTTATCTTTGCGGCTCTCAAGATGCACGAAATACTGTACTCCACCCCTGTTTATCTCATCCCCACAGGCGTTTACTCGAGTACATTTCTCAATCCTCGAATCCACAGACTGTCTCATACCAGACTGCGGTGGCGTCCCCATTAAAGCCTTTAAGTAGCATCCTAGGATGATAGAACGACAACACCGTGCTATAGATGGCCCTCTGAAAGGTACAGGTGCCTTGGTTGTGCTTTCGAGTACTTTGAGCCATTGTAAACGGCTCCTAGTGCTACGTAGGGCTCTACCCGAGTGGCATTCATAAAACGGTGTCAATTTTCAGACGGTCTAGGTGCAATAATGTTTGGTATGAGAGGTTGAAAGCTTGAGTTCAGACTGATAAATTTTTGGGCTTCGTTTTAAGTTGAGATCTAGGATCCGAGCAGGGCTTTAGGGAAATGAGAAGACAAGACGATACTTGTATGGTATATTAGAGGATCCAGACTTTCGTTATAGGAGTAGCGCAAGCGGAGAGAGCCCCTCGCTGGGAAACCTGAGTCGCCGAACTTGATGTGTTTCTGGGTTCGGAAGGCCCTCCATGGGGGGTCCGTAGGGCATGTATTTCGGAAACAGGTATCTGTTGTCGGGGGTCTAGGCATCGATATATCCGAGAGACCGATCAGTGGAAATTAAGCAAAACCACCTTGTCCCAGAGAAGTTTTTCCGGTAGACTTGGCTAGATCTGTACATTGTTCCGCCATAGACTAGCAACTTAACTAGTAACTCACTCGTACTCACTCTCGGAGCCCGGTTCTTGCAAGGCCGGTTTATCGGAAAAATAGCTTCTGGGATGCCCAGATGTAGAGGGGTGTGATTCACTGCCCGCAGACTTGATCAGGGGACAGCCCAGCTATAATATCATGATTAATTCAGCGGAAGCTCTCAGTTAGGGCCAATGCAAATTCAGCAATGGGAATTGTGAGAATAGGTGGGTATGGTTCACTCAATCGATGCTCAAGGTTGGTTCCGCCTACCCTTGCGGTGCACCGGTGCTTAGTACCGGGAGTCTGCACCACCGCACAACACTGTATTTTTTCGTCCCGCCGGACTACCGGTACTAAGTAAAAAGTGAGTTTAAGTTTACCGATGCACTTGGGGCCGCCAGAGATGCTGTGGTTCTTTTGGATCGAGCAAGTGCGCGCTATGTCTACTTCAATGGCGTGGCTCATTATTATCAGAAGCGAGTGTCTCCCCACCTCACCTCCCCAATTGAGGTTGTCATTCCCTCTTAAGGTTTGAACATAGTAGGGGGATTTAGCTGGTTTGGTGCATGGGTTGCTAGGGCAAGAAACACTCTGTACTCGAGTAAAGAGTATAGTGAGGGTACCCGAAGTCTTTTTGTTCACCCTTAGGCGGGTAAATACCCGCCTAGATGATGCCTTGTCTTTTAAGTACTTCTCAAAATACAACATATAGTCCAGTGATAGGTATCTCAAGTGGAATACAAAGCAAACAATCTAGGCTGTTTATTGAAGCAGGTTTGGCAAAAAGGCATGCAGTTCTGATAAAGCTAGAAGGGAAGTAGAGAAAACGAAAGGTTTTGTTAGGAGACTGATTGAGATTAGGGTGATTTGGAAGCGTTGCTTATGATAATTATCAACTCCCCCAAATGACGCAAGCCGACTATGGTTGCTAAATCCACCTGGAGCGTACTTGTGCTAGGGCAACTATTCGACTTTTGTTACCCTAGCGACTCTCTTGCCAGACCAGCTAAATCCCCCCAGTAGACGATGAACATCGTAGAATCTGCTTGCGCAACTGCAAAAGTTTCCGGAAATGTGGAGCTTAGGCTTGGCATTTTTAGCACGTCGTCCGGCAAGAAGTTATGGAACAGTTATTCAAGGTCAACCAGCTAAATGTATCCCTGCCTGTCCCCAGTTAATTGGTTGTTACCCTCATATTTGAGTTGGTTGCCTCACCTAACTTAGCGCCAAGCAAAAGTCCGCGTTTCCGGAAACTTTTGCAGTGCGCAAGTAGACACATGGCCGTGGCTGAGCAGCTGGTCTATGGTGGGTGAAGTGCTAAGGATTTTATGTGGAGGCTTGCATGGTGCCGGAACACCTCCATTAAATTTTGCTGAAAAGTGATTTAGCCTTAAACGCGCTTTCACGTGACCGCTTCTTTTCTCCCCTGGCTTTACCGGCACTCGAGCACCCTGCGGCACGGTGCCGTACCGTACAGCACAGTAATGCCCTGAAAGGGCCTGTCCAGTCGTTTTTCTGTCAGGAGCACGGTTTCTCGGGCCGGGTAAGCCCAGTGTCAGATACCCCTGTAGATCCCATAATATTATTGTCTGCAGAAGGAATAGTAACCGGTAGCTCCTTTGCAAGTGGTCTCCTTGTCCACAATCCACAACACAGGACAAAAAAATTATACAAGCTCTTGCTTCCGTTTGCTTTTTCAACTGTTATATATTCTCCTGATCTCATCACCCAAGTGTTAACGTTGGATTGTCTCCCCATCAAATTTCGGGAACTCGAACAATGAACGGAACAACAACCCTCTCAGGGGATCTCCCTACGACTGAGCTTACTCGCTGGCGTCTCAAAACAGAGGATGGCCGTCAAACGTGGCATTATCTTAGGACTGACGAGGAAGTCGCGGCATGGCCTCAATCTGTGGCGGATAAATACCATCTTGGTCTCCCAACTGTACGGCCCGTGTCCTCCCCCTTTCTTTCATCGCTGGCAGCTAATTCGTGGATAGGACCTCCCGGCGCTAGCAACACCGGGCACACCCTTGGATGTTGCACGGAATGGCCTGTCCTTTTTCTCCAAGCTTCAACTGTCGGAGGGGCAGTGGGCGTGTGAATACGGTGGCCCAATGTTTCTTCTACCGGCAAATATGATTGCATACTTTGTTACGAATAGCCAAATCCCGGAAGAATGGAGAATTGAAATACAACGCTATCTTGCTGCTCGAGCACACCCCGAGGATGGGGGTTGGGGATTACATATTGAGGGTGAATCAACTGTTTTTGGTACCGCTCTCAACTACGTCGTTCTTCGTATCGTTGGAATGTCACCAGATCACCCCGTTTGTGTCAAGGCACGGAAGACACTTCATGCTTTAGGGGGTGCCTTGCAGTCTCCACTGTGGGGGAAGGTCATGCTATCTTTGATGGGATGCTACGAGTGGGAGGGTGTGAACCCAATTCCGCCGGAGCTGTGGCTACTACCAAATTGGGTGCCATTTCATCCCTGGAGGTGGTGGGTACATAATCGGCAAGTCTTCTTGGCTATGTCCTATCTCTACTCGTTGAAGAAAGCTCGGCCTGTTGATGATATTACAATCGCCCTTCGGAAAGAATTGTATGTTGAATCTTATGATTCGATTGACTTCTCCCTACACAGGAATACGATTGCTCCGAAGGACATCTACCATCCGCATACAAAGGTCTTGGATGCCCTAAATGCGATCTTAGCGGTATGGGGGAAATGGGTTTGCCCAAGCAAACTGCAAGAGATTGCTCGCAATCACGTCTACAAACTCATCAAGCTCGAGGACGAGAACTCTGACTATTGCTGCCTCGGCCCTGTAAACAACCCCCTGAACCTGGTTGCGCGTTACTTCACAGAGGGTGAGAGCCACGCTGTGAATATGCACCGGGAGACTATTAAGGACTTTTTATGGATGAAGAACGAAGGGATGTTGGCCAACGGTACTGATGGTGTGCAATGCTGGGATACAAGCTTTCTCATTCAAAGTGTTATCGAATGCGGATTCGATCAAGATCCTCAGTATAGGGATATGCTTATCAAAGCGTTGCAGTTTTTGGATACTCAGCAAATTAGGGAGGAACCGAAGGAGAAGGATTTCTGTTATCGCCAACAACGCAAAGGTGCCTGGCCGTTTAGTAAGAGGGCGCAAGGATATACTGTTTGTGATACTACCGCCGAGGGACTCAAATCAGTTCTCCTACTTCAAAGCGTCCCGTATGGCTCACCTACTTATAAGTTTGAGAAAAACAAAAGCTGACGATAGTAATCATTAGTGGTATGCCAAAGTTGATCTCCGACGAACGCCTTCTAGATAGCGTCGAGGTCCTTCTCACTATGCAGAATGCTAATGGCGGGTTCGCCAGCTACGAGCTTATTCGTGCTGGAGAGTGGCTAGAATCCCTCAATGCTGCCGAAGTATTCGGCCGCATCATGGTAGAATATCCGTACCCTGAATGCTCGACCGCAACCATTATGGGCCTTCAGCAATTCATCAAGACCCACCCCAATCACCCACGAAGGACGAAGATTGAGAATGTTGTTAGACGGACCGTCCAGTATATCAAGAAGGCCCAGGAGCAGGATGGAAGTTGGTACGGGAGCTGGGGTGTTTGTTTCACGTATGCTACTATGTTTGCCACCGAAGCCTTGAAGAGCACGGGCGAAACCTACGAGAATAGTGCGACGATGAGAAAAGCGGTTGAATTTTTGTTGAGCAAGCAACGTGATGATGGGGGGTGGGGCGAAAGCTACAAGAGCTGTGAGACCGGTGTCTATACCGAGCATCGGGAGACCCAAGTTGTGAATACTGCTTGGGCAGTAATAGCCTTGATGAACGCTGGATACAAGGAGCGTAGTCCAATTGAGAAGGGAATCAAGGTAAGTACGGTGCTCTCCTGAGCTTTGCCAGGGAGACTAATTTTTATAGTTGATCATGCGACGCCAACAACCGAATGGCGAATGGCTGCAAGAGGGAATTGAGGGTGTTTTTAACAAGAGTTGGTTAGTTCATTCTTGACCTTTTTGATTTATTTCGGGCTAACCATTATAGCATGATCTCGTACCCGAACTATAAATTCACGTTCACTATCAAAGCGCTTGGGATTTATGCTAGGATCTTTGGCAATGAGGTTAGTTAGGCAGGTGGCTGCGAGACGCTAGGAAGGTAGTTTTGGGAAACAGCTAGATTTAGTGGTCTCTATCGTATTTGGGGGCTAATTTCAGGGCCTGTGTGGTTTATGTGGATGAGCTATTTTACGAAGGTTTAATACAAAGGATGGATTTTGCTTTGTTTTTATATAGGATCCATATTCGTTGGATTGGTTCAATGTAACTCGAGCACTAGCACGAATTAAAAGAGTTTCCCAGGTGGGTTCCATATTTGGTTGAATTTTAGAAGAGTAACTGTCAAGAAGCACTGTAGACTGCTACTTTCTTCAACTCGACTCGATCATTAATTCCTTTGATCATAAGCCTGAGCTTAGATTATCTACTACTTCCGCCTAAAGATCTACGGAAAATACCACACACTGTATCAGTACTGGTATGATACCTCGTTATAGCCACCATCGCCCTTTGTTATCCATCATCCCTGACGAGATTTCAAGACCAGTGCGTATGCAATTCACCGCACACGCACAAACCCTAGCGTAGCCTACCTTTCATCCTGGACAGGACACCCGAAAGCTGTGAAAGAAATCTGAAAAATAAAATAAATAAACAAATATCATAACAGCTCCTAAGTTACCACACCACAAGGTATAATATTTGTCTGGGTGAAATGTCGGATAATTATCGACACCCCGAGTAGAGTAGAATCTAGCATTCAGTACTGTGGTACTAGTGGTGGCGCTACGGGGTGTGCACCGTGTTTGTATATACTGTACTCGAGTATGAATTTATTAGAGTGGGTTGAATGTGGAAACGGCCTAAGCGGAATGGCGTAAATAGATCTGGCTATCATGGGATGAGCCCCGCGGTCGGGGGGGTACTGTACATAGCAGAAGGGGAAAAAAGGAAACACTGGGCATTAAAAAGAGGGAAGACAATGTTTTCTTCCTCTGAGCTATTATATAATAGCGACTATTATCACCTGAACGCTATACAGACTCTCCTGTAGGAGCACGATTGAACCGGTCTGTGAGGATGAGCATTGACCAAAAAAAAAAAAGCCTAATAATATCAAACGCTATATGTCTTATATTATGAACGCCGTTTTATTTATTAGAACGTACTCTCTATCCCTTCTAGTGCTCTAAACCTCTATCTGCCCCTCAGATAGATCTTCAAGTTAGTGCATTTACCACCCTGTGACCCTCTACCCTCGCCAGCAACAAAAGTGGTTCGCCGAGCATTTTTCAATGCTCGACTACATCCACTCGTTCTCACCGGGGGGTTCGAACTCTCGTTGGTTGTCGTTGCGGGTGGGTGCGGACCAGTTCCTTAGCCGTTAGACCATCGGAACTGGTCGAAAATAACCCCTCCCCTTCGAATTTTAAGCGTGATCTTCCCTAGATAGGAAATTTAAAACAGAATCCGAATACCGGTAACAGTATCAAGCGCTGCAACTCTTATATTACTATTGCATGATCCCAGCGTCAAATTGCGTTTACTTTTCTTCCTCTCTACTAATTTATTTTACCCCTTCCCTAATCCTTCCAACATATTGCTGGCGTACAAACTGCCAATGAAGTCTGACAGCCGTTACCTTAATCCCACTCCCCACCATCTAGCTAGCCTTTCGATGACCCCCTTGTAAACTAACAGTGCTTCTTCGCGGGCGCCAAATGCGGATAGTCACAGGTACCATCAGTAAATAGTGATCAATCTTAATTCTGTAAGTACCATTTTTCGAAGATATACCTCTCCCCTTGGTGCCCCCCCGCTGTGGGCCCTAGTACTTATCAGCCCGCACCATGCATCCAGCAAAGTCTTCCGCAGTCTACATCTCAGTAGTACACAAATCCTTTAAGCTCCTTCACTGTGGGCCCTCCTGGGGGGAAATTTGGGTTGAAGCTTCAGAATCCGCCGCGTCCCGGGAGGTCCCCCCGGGGGACGAGAACCAGAAGAACATACTCTATGGATTATACAAAGGGCCGGCTAATGTCGATGATCGCTTTTCAGGAATGCTTGATGGTTTGGACTATCCTGGGGGATTTTTTTATTTTAGTCTATGGTGAGTTACCAGCTTAATTAGTTCGCCAGCCTGCACATCCCACCCTGTGGGGTATAGTGGTAGAATTGGCGGGGGGGCTCGGGAGCTTGAGTTTGAGATTCTTTGCCTTAAAGTGGTCTCATAATATATAAGACGAAACTGGAGAGGGGAGGGGAGGGGAGGTCCGAAGATGGAGTTAGGTTTGTTGTGAGTTCTCGCACTATGTTATCTAGTGTCGTCGGGTTGCTCACTGGATATCATATTAGGCGACGAACGTCTATATCAGGAGATTTAACCGTGAGTTGTTTGTGAAAGGTAGTATTGGCGCTGGTATCTTGGGTATGATAGTGCTAAAGGGGTTATTGTTCCTTGGACCGGGTGCGGTTAATTTGTCATAAACAACCCCCCCAAAAAAACTTTCCTATAAAGTAAGCGGGTTGTCGACCAGTATTATACGAGGAGAATAGTGAGTTGGTAATTAGTGTGGATGGAGTGCTTGGATGTGATACTAGCAGGAATTCTTTCCGTCAGGGGTGATGTATGTTTATGAAATGTGTGGCATTTTTGGTAAGGATGATATCTAGGCAGAGAAAAAAGGCTGTTTTTGGAAAGTATAGAAAATTTAGGTTTTTAGGTGGGAATTTTGAGGTAGGGGTGGTATATATAGGTTTAAAGATGAATTAGCTGCTGAAATGAGGAGGGTGGAAAGGATGAAAGGATAAAGTTTTCTTTTCAATTACTCTTTTGGGGTATGAGCTTGGAACTAGTATCTGATTCTACTTGCGTGTAGGTGGAATACCGACCGAAAGTGATTTCGTATAGGTGTAACAGAGGAACGGAATTTGGTTCATAGGGGTAAGAGGTAGAAGGTAAGAATTAGATATTATACTCAGGATTAAGGGAGTAAGTTTCCTTTCTAATCTTAACTTTTACGAACTACATATTATACAGTATATATCACCCCGCCTACTGTAGTCCCCTCATAGGAGCTAATCAAACTAGGCAACAGTTACTAAAGTAAGTTTTAACCTTCCGCTACTAATATTACAATTATACATGAAATTTAATGGGGTATGCGTTTACAATAACTGGAGGCATTGTATTAGTAGGAATTGAAGAAAACAGTTGTGAAGTTGCTTTAGCTGCTAAAAAAAGACATGTTTGACTGCTACTATATTAGTGAGTGAGTTAATCTCACCTCTTAACTAGTAGGTACGGAAAATAGGTTCATTGGTAAAATAAATATGTTGCAAAGGAAAGATAAGAGGGATATCAGGTGGCAGAGCTAGAAAGCAAGAAAAGCAGGTAGTAATAATACTTCCGAGTATGATACGAGGACTGAAATAATAGGGGAAAGGATGGTCATTTCACTGTTATAATCTCTTTCCTGCTTCTACATCCGATAAATCATCTACAATTCATAGAGCAGAGTTGGGTTAATTTCTCATTTGTCTTTTCACTTGATAACTCTCCTTTCTAGTTCTTTAATATGTTTTTCTGAGTCATGATTGCTCAATGTTTCCACTTATAAAATAACTATCTTCGTATTTTTTTTTCTGTCATCTTTTATTCCCCTTTTGATGAAAATAGTTCATAGACTTCTACTCTTGTGGTGTATTTGTTTTTCTGCTTTGCTGCTTACCGGATTCCCTCAAGAATTTCGAGTACTAGTATGTTTGCTAGTTTTGTTAGGGTGGCTGGCTTCCCCGTTGTGCCCACTTCTATTCCATATATTGTGGGGCTGCTAGGGATTTCGGTGGATGGATCAAAAACTTTTTGGGCAGTGTGCGCGACTGTGAATCCTGAACAGTGGGTCAGAGCATTAGTACGAGGTCTTGAGGGTATCAAGGATGTAGCGTAGTGGATTTAACGGGTGCCTCCTCATAAGCTTCACTTTTTCCCTACTAGACGAGGAGCGCCATTTACATCGTCGTCATATTAGATTACTCAACACAGCGCTCTCTCCTAATGTCGGAAAGAGCGGCACTTGGTGTGGGAAATGCCCGCACTCTGAGACTGCAGTGGTACATCTATGCATCGGCCGAAGGACACGCAAGCACTAAAAAGTTTTCTCCTATTTGTTTTTCCTTCCCTCCTGTCCTTTCCTCGTCTTAGTTTTCTTTCCTGGTCTCTACTTTCCTCTTGACTTGCCTTTACACACTCGATTTAATTAATTATGAACTCCTTCACCGCTTAATATAGACTCCGTGTGCTCACTTGAGCAACTCCACTCTGCTGCGTAAAACCCTCCTCACCGATCATTACCTCCGCTTGGATTATTTTCAACACCCGACTAGCACATTTCCTCTATGCTGGCTCGCTAAAAGATATTATACGAGTAAGCAATAGCCATATCTACCTCGTAGACGCCGCGCATTTAACAAACCATGTTCCCTAAGAATTGGTATATTACTGAGGCACTGTGCTCGGCCATTTTTCAAGTATTCCGAATGGAAAAGAGCAGTTACCCGGCCCTCACATAACTTAAGGCATTTACCTGTATGGTGCCGGACAACCAAAACCTGCCCTTTCAGCCAATTGGACACAAAATTTCTAAATTGGGAATAGCCTCTCGTAGAGAGGGCATGATATAATTTCCTTTGGTGAAATTATTTAAACACTATATTAGAGCCAGGCTATGATTTCTGATTTTGGATGAGGTCATACAGCAAGTTGTTAAGGTTGGAGTTAAAGTAAAGGATGAGGGTAGGTTTTGGTTGTCCAGCACCATACAAGTACTAGTAAATGCCTAAGTTACCCGAGGGCCGGGTAACTTCTCTTTTTCCATTCCGAATACTTAAAAAATCGCTGAGTAAATTTACCGTACTTTCGTGGGCTTTACTCATCGATAAGGAAGAGCCCAAAGTCACGCACAGGGTAAGCTTCCGTACTGTGAGCAAACAAAGTCAATAGAGGGATTTCGCAATGGAAAGTTAGGGATCGCTATCTCTGTGACCACTGTATTTACTATTGCAACAAGTGAACTTGAAAAAATGAGGGATTTCGTGGATTTGGGAAGAGTTTGCTCTGATACAGCATTTGCTTGTTGCAAAATGGGTTAGTGTGGGACGCTATTGTTTGCCCCATCAAGAGAATTCACTATCTTCTAGCTTAGGCCCTGTTTGGCATGTACCATTTTAGAAATACCATCAAACTATCATTTAGCACAAGTCTTTGTGGGATGGATCTGGTATTAGTCATGCGTCTTGGCTAAATAGAAACAATTGGATAGTAGAGTAATGTGCTACCACAAAGTCAGATAACCCCGCTTTCTTCAGCTCTGATCACAGAACGTTAATAAACTTTCTCGCACTCTACAAATCGCTGCACTGTTTCTACAACCAACCAACATTTCGAGTAGAATATCATGGCCCAAAATTCATATAACACATCGGTCCGCTTCGGCGACGGCAACACCAACTGCGGCAACACAAACAATATTTACAACACCTATATGTCCGATGAGGATGTACAGATCATGAATTGGCTCTCTCCGTTGGAGCCAAGTAACAGACACGAGGGCGTACGCGCCGACAGACTCGATGGTGCCGGGGATTGGCTTTTGGAAACGGGCGAGTTTCAGGAGTGGGGATGTAGTGAGGGTGGAACTGATAAGGCTGTCTTGTTTTGCTCCGGGAATCCGGGAGTGGGGAAGACATTTCTGAGGTAAGTGGCTGGGTTCTTTCAAGGAACCGAACACTGCTGACGGCTAGAAATGTTAGTTCACGAGTGATCGACAAATTGTGCGATCGGGGGCGAGAGGAAAATATCGCAGTTGCAGGCTTATACTGCGACTTCCTTGCCCAACAAGAGCAGACGACCACCAACATTATGGGAGCCATTCTGAAGCAGCTAGTAGGCAAAGGGGGCATCCCGAATCATGTACGAGAGGCGTATCAAGAGGGGAAAATGGAGTTTGGTGGTAGGAGGCCGCGACTGGTGGATTTGATGGGAATGTTGAAAATCGCGATTGCTTCGATCCCCCAGGTTTTCATCTGTCTTGACGCCTTGGATGAATGTTTACCGAAGTGCATTCCAGAGCTTCTCGAGTCGCTGAGAGATATTGTTCGGGATTCCCCTAGAACAAGAATATTCCTCACCGGGAGGCCTCATGCCAAGGAGGATGTCCAAAGATATTTCTCCGAGGCGGTTGTGATACCCATCAGTCCTAACCGGGATGATATCCGGAATTATGTGGAGATGAGGTTAAATAGGGATGACTACCCAGGGGCGATGAGCAATGACTTGCGGGTGGATATTGTAAGAGTCGTTTTAGAAAAGATATCTGATATGTGAGTAGGAGCATTGGCACCCACACCCCATCAATGATGTATACTGACCAACGGTTGTGTGTAGATTCCTCCTGGTTTCGCTTAACATCGATGCTATTCTAGCAGAGGGGACAATCAGTCGGAGAAAAAAGAAACTTGAAGAGATGACCCATGGCAATGGTCTGAGCGAGGCGTACACGACAACTCTAAGGCGACTGAAAGCGCAGAAGGGATATAAATCAGAACTCGGATTGAAGGCCCTGATGTGGGTGTTGCATTCGGAAAGGCCATTATGGGTCGGGGAGCTTTGTGATGCCTTGGGGGTGGAGATAGGATCTGCGGATCTGGATCCGGAAAATATTCCTGCGTTACAAACACTCGTAGCATCTTGTCTAGGTCTTATCACGATCGAGGCATCTTCGTCCACTGTCCGATTGGTACACCTTACTCTCCAGGAGTATCTCTCGAGCGATCCGACCTTATTCCAAAATCCTCACTCAACAATCGCCGAGGTTTGCTTGACATACCTCAATTTCAGATCTGTCCGGGATCTTTCGCCAACTCTTCCTTGTGCCCCCTCGACAACACCACTTCTAGAATATGCTTCTGTTTATTGGGGGGGGCATATAAGAAGGGGGATGACGGAAGGTAACGAGATACTTGCACTGAAGCTTCTCGCTAAATTTGATGAGCATATATCTGCCCAATTGTTGTTGCGCTGTGATCGGAATATATTTGGGTATTGGAGGTCGGATAGTGCGGAGGGACCCATAGGATTCACGGGACTCCACGGGGTAGCATACCTCGGGATCGCGGAGATAGCTGCAGCGGTATTGGATATGAAGGAATGGGACTCTAATGCAGCCGATTGTACGGGGAATACAGCTCTCACATGGGCAGCTATGAGAGGGCATGACGGGGTAGTAAAGATGCTTTTGGAACGAAAGGACGTCAATCCCGACCAGCCAGACACCAAATATGGTCGGACACCGCTCTGGTGGGCGGTTAAGAAAGAGCGTAAGGGGGTAGTTAAGGTGCTTTTGGAACGAGAGAACGTTAATCCCGATCTGGTAGACGCCGAATATGGGCGGACACTACTTTCGTGGGCGGCTGAGAACGGGTGTGAGTGGGTAGTCAAGATGCTTTTGGAGCGGGGGGATGTCAATCCCAACCAGGTTGACGCCATATATGGCCGGGCACCACTCTCGTGGGCGGCTAAGAACGAGCATGAGGGGGTAGTAATGATACTTTTGGAACAAAAGAACCTTAATCCCAACCAGACTATCACCAAATACGGCCAAACGCCGCTCTCGTGGGCGGCTAAGAAGGGGCGTGAGGGGGTAGTAAAGATGCTTTTAGAACGAGAGGACGTCAATCCTAACCAGCCAGACATCGAATATGGCCGGACGCCACTCTCGTGGGCGGCTGAGAACGGGTATGAGGCGGTAGTAAAGATGCTTTTGGAAAGAGGAGACATCAATCCCGACCAACCAGACACCGAGTATTGCCAGACGCCACTATCGTGGGCGGCTGAGAGAGGGCGTGAGGGGGTAGTAAAGATGCTTTTGGAACGAGGGGACGTCAATCCTAACCAGCCAGACACCAGATATGGCCGGACACCACTCTCGTGGGCGGCTGGGAACGGGCATAAGGGGGTAGTAAAGATGCTTTTGGAAAGAGGAGACATCAATCCCGACCACCCAGACACCAAATATGGCAGGACACCACTCTCGTGGGCGGCTGAGAACGGGGATGAGGAGGCAGTAAAGATGCTTTTAGAACGAGAGGACGTCAAGCCCGACCAGGCAGACACCCATTATAGCCTGACACCACTCTCGTGGGCAGCTAAGGGAGGTCGTATGGGGGTAATAAAGATGCTTTTGCAGCGAAAGGACGTCGATCCCAACCAGATAGTTACCAGATATGGCCAGACTCCACTCTCGTGGGCGGCTGCGGGAGGGCATGAGGAGGTAGTAAAGATGCTTTTGGAGGGGAGGGGCGTCGATCCCGACCAGCCAGACACCAAATATGGCCGGACGCCACTCTCGTGGGCGGCTGGGAACGGGCATGAGGGGGCAGTAATGATGCTTTTAGAACAAGAGGGCGTCAATCTTAACCAGCCAGACATCGAATATGGCCGGACACCACTCTCGTGGGCGGCAACGATGGGGCATGAGGGGGTAGTAAAGGTGCTCTTGGGACGAGGGGACGTCGACCCTAACCAACCAGACGTTGAATGTGGCCGGACGCCACTCTCGTGGGCGGCTGTCTGGGGGCATGTGGGGGTAGTAAAGATGCTTTTGGAACGAGAGGACGTCAATCCTAACCAGCCAGACGTTGAATATGGCCGGACACCACTCTCGTGGGCGGCTGTCTGGGGGCATGGGGGGGTAGTAAAGATGCTTTTGGAACGAAAGGACATCAATCCCAACCAGCCAGACACCAAAGATGGCCGGACGCCGCTCTCGTGGGCGACTGATCGTGGGCATGAGGAGATAGTGAAGATGCTTATGGAACGAAAAGATGACCGTGGTGGAGATGCCATTCAGGTCTCATGATCCTAATACTGACATAACAGACTCTAGCGGCCAACCCGCGCTTCTATAGACTGCCCGCGGTGATTCTGCTCTCGATAGCGGCCTCTTAATCTAATCGCCCTGGTGGTCTCAATCTCTTTCGACCTGGCCCTTAAAACTCTGGACCCGTTGGGTGAAGGCTAAGACCCATCCCAGCAACACTTAACCCATCCACTTATTTGTAGTCGACCGGTTTTTTATCATTTCTCCTATTCCTCTTTTCGCTTTTCTCCTCCACATCTTTTTTCTCCTCATTATTAGATATATTATTATTCCATAGAACCATTCCCGGCGGGGGGTTAGTGTAGGCAGGATTTCGATATACATAGGCTTTGATCGTGGCGTTTTTTTAGTTCCCACTGGCTATTTTCTTTTTGCAAACATTTGTGTTTTTTTCCCTTCTGTTCCTTTTCCCTTCATTGGAGTTCTGGTTAGACTTAGCCATATCGCGCTACTCTTGTTCTTCATTCCTGTTATCTGTGAAGTTGGTATTTGTCTTATGTTTTGTGGACAGCAGTAGATATTAATGTACAATACATCCATCCGGTGAAGAGCAATTGGGTCGGAATAGATGGTAAATTTGAAGAATCCCGCCCTAGGTTCGTAACCAGCGGGTTTACGTCCTTCCCGTAACTCACTGCTACCAAGCGATCTCAAGCGGTTCATTACAGAGTATCATACTCTGATATTGGCTCTGTCACCAGTCATCGGAAGAGGCCCCAAATCATTGAACTACAACCCTAACCCTAACTTCCTGGATATTCTTTAGATACCAGCGAATAGTCTGGTGGTATAAACAAGATGGCGAGAGCGGTGTTGTTCTGGTGTGGGCTAGTTTAGCCAGATTTGGTAAATGTCTGAGGCTGTGGGTTTGAATAAATCTAGAAGTTCTTCGCTGGCCAAGTCAGGAAACATAAAATCTGTATCCCTATCATACATCGATTACCGGTACTACACATATTCATTCTCCTCTACGCATGTCCTCAATTTTCTGGCTTGCTCCCAATATAATGAGCGAAGCAAAAAAAAACCTCTCTGGAGTCCCGAAGCAGGAGAAATGTATAGTGAAGACTCCGGATTTCCATTCAGTCCGTTTAACTTCCCCGTCTTCAGCACTATGGATTACGGTATCTGGCCGATCTATCAATAGAGGCATTCCCGAAGCTTTGAACTTTTCCGAACAATGATAGTAATTGAGATGAAAGAAAATACGGTACCGAAGGGCAACGGGGGGAGGATAGCGAGCAAACTAGATCTATTCTTCTTGCTACAGTAGCTAAACTGACGGTACTGACAGGAGTATATATGAAAAACAAAACGCTATCTTCAGCCTTTCAATGATCACCACTCATGCCCACTCTCCTCCGCGCATGTTTCCCCATCACTTTGTCTATCCCTCATAGAAACAAGAGGAAAAAAGCATTCTGCATTATCTCTGAACAAAAGAAACGCATCACAAACACTTCTTCTTTCCTCCGGCCTTTGATCCTAATATCCGACTCTTGTTCTGCCTCCATCTCCGTAGCCCCCATGCTTTCCTTTAACTATCCATACTCCTATCTGTCTACCAATGAAACATCTTTCCGAACCTCTGCACTTTCATGAAACAAAAAGAAACTCTGGCATACCGAGCAGCATTCCCAATAGATAGCTTAACAAGAGCATACTGGGTAGCATCAACCAATTTCCCGCAATATCCACGACTGAAGGGCCATATATCCTGGATGGAAATTTAGAGGCGAGTAGGTCCGCCGGCAATGGGGGTGTCCGTAATCCTAGGTAGAGATAATACTAGCAAATCTTTCTGTGATTGGCCTGTAAAGGTATAACCCCCGGGGGGATGGGCAGTAAGTTAGTTGGGAGAGCGAGATTCTAGACTGCATTTTATTGCGAATTACCGGCGCCTAGTGATGTGATTGATAATAAAATGACTTTGGCACATCGGGAACGATCACATATCTAGAATTTATTATCTCTCGTATAAAGGATAAACAAGAATAATCCGGAAGCCGGAGAAGGAAGTAGGACTCGGGAGGAAGGGAAGTCAGGGTAATGGAAAGAGAAGACAGGAGAAAGGAAGGGAAATGAAGGGAAATGAAGAGGCAGGGAGCGAAGCGAATGGAAGAGAAGAGATTAGGTGAGGTTAGATGGGAGGGGGAAGAAGTACGGTGGATGTTGTCATCAGGGAAGTGAGGATGAGAAAGGAAGAGAAGGAAGGCAGGAGGCGGAGGTTTACTAATTATGTATTCAAGGATGGCCATTCCCCCACAAGTGCGACGATAGAATTAAGATCAGGTTATCCTTCCCCCGGGGTGGGAGCTCCCAAGTGTGCGTAAAGACAGTAGGACCGCTTCGATCAATAAACATATTTGAAAGGGGCCCCGAAACGTATGGAGGAGCAAGAGGGAGCGCACTAGTAAACTCACTACACCTCATCTACCGACATCTTAAGGTCCAGGTATTGCTTGACATCCCTCCGTGGTAGATGGAGAGGTAATACAGGGAGAATGAAGCATTTCTCACAGGGGAAGGAGGCTGAAGGTAATGATGGATGGAGTAAGGTTAGGGGATTGGTGCGTATGGTGGGAGTGATGGGAATCCAACAAAAAAGAGAAAGCACGAGTCGGCGGGGCCAGCCTCATGTGGATGTGATTAGCATGAGCCACTGCAGGAAAAATAGTAGCTTTATGATGCGCCAGCAGTCGCGATACGGCCTTTCGGCAGAAGTCTTTGTGAGACATACCGGTATCTCCTAAATTTATTCGTCATACACCCTGGCCAAAGGAAAATGATTGGATTAGATTATGAAATGATTGTGCCACAACAGGCCCCATCACCCCCTCTTTCTTCAGCTCTGGCCAGAGAACATTCATAAACTCCCAGAGTACCCTGAGAAATTGCTACATCATCTCTGCACTCAACCAACATTTTGAATAGAATATCATGGCCCAAATTTCGCATATGCAATCAGTCAGCTTCGGCGACGGCAACGCCAACTGCGGCAACATAAACAATATTTCAAATACCTATATGTCCGACGAGGATGTACAAATCATGCGTTGGCTCTCACCACTGGAGCCAAATAACAGACATCAGGGCGTGCGCACTGAGCGATTCGATGGCGTCGGAGATTGGCTTTTGGGAGTGAGCGAGTTTCAGGAGTGGAGACGTAGCGAGAGTGGAGCCGATAAGGCTACCTTGTTTTGCTCTGGGAATCCGAGAGTGGGCAAGACATATCTGAGGCAAGTGGCAAGGTTCTTTCAAGGAACCTAATACCGCTGACAGCCGGAAATATTAGTTCACTAGTGATCGACAGCCTGTGTGATCGGGCGCGAGAGGAAAATATCGCAGTTGCAGGCTTGTACTGCGACTTCCTTGCCCAACAAGAGCAGACAACCACTAACATTATGGGAGCCATTCTGAAGCAGCTAGTAGGCAGAGGGGGCATCCCGAATCATATGCGAGAGGCGTATCAAAAGGGGAAATTGGAGTTTGGTGGTAGGAGGCCGCGACTGGTGGATTTGATGGGAATGTTGAAAATCGCTATTGCTTCGCTACCCCGAGTTTTCATCTGTATCGATGCGTTGGGCGAATGTTTACCAAAGCGCCTGCCAGTGCTTCTCGAGTCACTAGGAGATATTGTTCGGGAGTCCCCTAGGACAAGAATATTCCTCACCGGGAGGCCCCATGTCAGGGGGGATATTCAAAGATATTTCTGCAAGCCTATTGCGATACCCATCAGTCCTGACCCGGACGATATCCGGAATTATGTGGAGATGAGGTTAGCGAGGGATCCCGAGCCAGAGGCGATGAGCGATCAGTTGCGGGCGGATATTGTGGGAGTTATCGTGGAAAAGATATCTGATATGTGCGTTGGACCATTTAGCATTTCCACTATATCAATGATGATACTTACCAGGGAGTATATTCAGATTCCTCCTTGTTTCACTCAACATGGACGCTATTCTAGGAGAGGTCACGATTCGTCAGAGAAGAAAGAAACTTGAGGCGATGACACAAGGCAATGGACTGAGTGATGCTTACACGACAACTCTATCACGACCGAAAGCGCAGAAGGGATATAAATCAGAACTCGGATTGAAGGTCTTGATGTGGGTGTTGTATTCAGAAAGGCCGTTACGGGCTGAGGAGCTCTGTCATGCCTTGGGAGTGGATAGGATCTGCGGATCTGGACCCGGAAAATGTTCCTGCGTTACGGACACTCCTAGCATCTTGCCAAGGCCTTATCACGGTCGAGGCATCTTCGTCCACTGTCCGACTTGTCCACTTTACTCTTCAAGAGTATCTCTCAAGTGACCCAACCCTATTCCATAGTCCTCACTCAGCAATTGCTGAGGTCTGCTTGACATACCTCAATTTCGGCTTTGTTCGGAGTCTTTCGCCAACTCTTCGCCAGGCCCCCTCAACAACACCGCTTCTAGAATATGCCTCTCTTTATTGGGGGCATATTCGAAGGGGGATGACGAATATCAAACCACTTGCACTTAGGCTTCTCGCTAGATTTGATGAGCATATATCTGCTCAACTACTGTTGCTTTGTAATCCGGATAGATTCTCGAGCCAGCAGTTATATCGTGGGGGACCCACAGGGTATACGGAACTCCACGAGACAGCATTCTTCGGGATTGCCGAGATAGCTGCGGCGGTATTGGATATGAAGGAATGGGATGTTAATGCGGTCGATTGTACAGGGAATACGGCTCTCACATGGGCAGCTATGAGAGGGCACGAGGGGTAGTAAAGCTGCTTTTGGAACGAAAGGATGTCAATCCCAACCAACCAGACGCCTTTGATGGCCGGACACCACTCTCGTGGGCAGCTGGGAACGGGCATGAGGGGGTAGTAAAGATGCTTTTAGAACGAAAGGGCGTTAATCCCAACCAAGCAGACATCCCTTATGGCCGGACACCACTCTCGTGGGCGGCTGAGAGCGGGCATGAGGGGGTAGTAAAGATGCTTTTGGAACGAGAGGATGTCAATCCTGACCACGCAGACACCCTATATGGCCGGATGCCACTCTCGTGGGCGGCTAGGAACGGGCATGAGGGGTAGTAAAGATGCTTTTGGAACAAGAAGACGTCAATCCCGACCATGCAGACACCAAAAATGGCTGGACACCACTCTCGTGGGTGGCTGATAGAGGACATGAGGTAGTAAAGATACTTATGGAACGGAATGACGACCGCACTGCTATGCCAGATAACATAAACAAAACCCCAGAGCCGGTGGCTCTCTCCGAAGGACATGATGGAGTTGCGAGGACCCCGCTGGGGCGGGGCAATGTCAATTGCGCCGTAAGAGATTGTAGTAGTCCGACATCCCTCCCGCTCTCCACTATGCATCCAGACGAGCCTGTGGTGGAGATGCAATCCAGATACCATGATCCTAATATCGACATAACAGACTCTGGCAGCCAACCCGTGCTCCTCTCGGCGCCCCCGGTGAGCAGCCGAGGTTATTGGACCACGGTGATCCTGTCTCCAAGCCCGCAGATAGCACCCTCTCTGCCCGATCGCCCTGGTGGTCTCGACCTCTCTCCACCTAGCCCCGGAAACTCCGCCACCGTCGGACGAAGACTAAAACCCATGCTAGCAACACCTAACCCATCCTCTTATTTGCGGTTGACTAATGTTTTATCATCTCTCTTATTCATCTTTTCGCTTTTCTCCACATCCTTCCCTCCTCGTTACTAAATGTATTGCTATTCCATAAAGACTTGCCATGTGGGAAGTTAGTATAGGCCAGATTTCAATAGAAATAGGCTTTGTTAATGGCGTTTTTTTCTAGTTTCCGCTAGCTATTTACTGCTCATCAACTTTTATATTTTCCCCTTCTTTTCCTTTTCCCTCTACTGGAGTTCTGGTTAGACTTGGTCATATCGCTACTCTTGTTCTTGATTCCTATTATTTGTGACGGTATTTATCTCGTGTTTTATCGGCAGTAGTGTGTAGTAATGCACATTGAGTTACGGCCTGTTACAAGCGATTGGATAGTAAAAGATGGTAGGCTTGAAGAAGACCACGCTGTGTTCGTAAGCAGCTAGTTTATCCCCTTGCGCTGTAATTCCTCTCATCGCCGCCAAGCCGTCACTAGTAGTCCCCTCGGTAGACTGTCGTGTTCCGATACTACTGTACCCGTGGAGGAACGGCAGCGGGGGGGCACGAAAGGCAAGCACTCTCTAGCAGTGGTCGGAAACGTGAATAGAATGAAGGAGAAACAACCGAACATTGGAGAAAATAGAGATTTGTTTGCGCCAACATCTTGGTTCCACCCCCGAGTGACCGCTTGTGATCAGAATCACGTGCGATCTACTGCACCCAAGTAGCGAGGCCAAGAGGAGTAGGTACTCGAGTACACCAGATTATCAATCCGCCCCACC
>QOVD01001385.1:13301-44646 GCA_003521225.1 Tuber microsphaerosporum | reverse complement strand
GTCCTGCTCGATCATGCTCTGCTCGAGGGACCCCCATGCTCGAGGGTGCTCGAGCATGCTCTGCTCGAGCAAAACTCGAGTCTGATCTGCTCGTGGCCATCACTAGATTTGATCATAAACCATGAGCGAGATGAAATCATTAACTTAAAGTTTCTAAAAATACAGCAGAAGAGATCTAAACAGGGATATTCCACAGGACGTCCCGTCCCAACTCCATTTCCCATAGTCCGTCCATGGCCTCGAAAAAAGACGGGCTACCACCGGCGGTCCATCCGGTCCTACCTCTAGGACGGACGGACTGGAGGGTTCGGAACGCTGTCCTTAGAGTCTGTTTGGCAAAAATGGGACCGTTCCGTTCGGTGACTGTTTGTACTGTAAAAAGAGTGTTCTTTCTGTTTTGAATCGGAAGGAAAAGGTCCTTTTGTATGGAGGAACGGAGGGGAACCATTGTGTCCAAGCAGGCTCTTAAAAATACATTCTCATAGTAACTCAAGCCTCGCAATTGGGCCAGGGTTGATTGGGCCGGCCCGGGCTTAGATCGGGTCGGGTTGGGCCGGGCTGGGCATTAAGGAGTTTGGGCCGGGCCGGGTCCCCAGGTGGCAAACCCGGGTAGCCCGAAAAAGCCCGAAAGAAAGCCCGAAGAATTGTCACTTATGTTTATGAAATCACAGGATATCACTCATATCTTCCCAAAGTGCTGTGAACCCCAGGACTAGGGTCATCCTTAGGCTAGTTTTTGTTGAGAAATTTTCAGCCTCACATTTTTAATTACCCCGTTTCATCCAAGTCGGGCAGCCTGGCTTTGATTCTTCACAGGTCATCTCTGTCGGGGAATATATTCTTCTCCAAGGGATTGTATTGCCGTTTGGTGGCCATAAGCCCGGACTGGTGGTGTCCCCATTGTTTTGAATAAATTTAGTCCGAACTCCAAGATATGGGAATATCGCAAGCCTTGACACTCCATCATCATTACTTCTTCAATTATGTCAGACCTTGAAGGTGATATTAGCGAACTCTCCTCTCTTTTGTCCTACCCTAGCTCTCCCGGAAGTTCCCCTCAAATTCTACCCGATACCCTAAGCGACACTTCGCATGTTTACTAAAGTTAAAATGATTGACGTCTTTAAATAGAATTGGATTAATCCCTGCTCTTAAATAGTTTGGGCTGTTTGGGTGGCCCGGGCTTTTTTGGGTCGGGTCGGGTTCGGGTCGGGCCAGCCATCATTTGGGCCGGGTTTGGGCCAGGCTTAAGAATTTACGGCCCGGGCCGGCCCATTGCGAGGCTTGTGGTAACTCAGGTGGGCGTTGACATTGGGTGACCGACCAACGTCAGGTTATGGAAGCAAAATTGATACAGAAGTTCTCCTGGCTTAAGAGCCTCCATCCAAACTAGTAATTTGATTTGAGTGGCATATAGGTATTGTACTACAGCATTGGCTATTGAGTTGGCATGGTCGGATTCTTGGGCAGTGGGAACATGCATCCCACCCTAGATATACAAGTAATATGCTCCCAAAATGCAATACCAATCTATAGCTGCTATTATATAATAAGATTAACCTAAGGATTTGCTTTATTACTAGGCTTCACCAGTAGTGAGTCCGCCGTGTTAGCGTTCGAATAATGAATGTTAGAATTAGAATCTATATACGTTACGCTATCCCCTCAACCGTAGCGCTCGTCCAGCCACCTGTGTCCCAAACAACCTGATGACCACAACACAACCAACTCTTAATGAATAAACCTGAAATTAAATACATAACTAATTAACATGATGAAATTTCATAAAACAATTTCTTTCCCCATTTATACAAAGTGGTTGTTTACAAGTTTCGCATTTCCATTGTGTTTTAGCTTCCTTTCCTTTCACTACTCTACCATGAAGGCTCTCCCATCTACAAAAGAGACAGCGAAGTCTATTGCCATTCATATATTCTGGAAGATGAGGACCTGAAGCCTTCCATATATCCAGTAGTTGGAGGTTAAGAGACACCCTTAGGGGGAAATCAGGTTTTTTCTGTTGCTGAGAAATGGAAGTGATAATCTGTGATGCGATCCGCTGTAGACTAACCCTCTGATGAATTACAGCCCAGGCAACTTGCAGCCTAAATTGCAGGTGTGTGATATCCACTTTAGGAAGGGAGCGATAGATGAAAAGAGAGTTGATCAGAGATGTTTCTAGAGTCCAGGAAAAGTATGGGTACCCATTTCTTCTGGATGATAATTGAACATCATAATAGGTTCTGTACTGATCAGCCACATCCACATCACCTTTATACTGATTATATTCATGGATAACTAGGGGTATTTGAAGGGTTTTACTTGGTTGTCCTTAAAACTCGCTTGCAGCACTGATTACATTAGAGCTTTGATTTCCAGGAAGACATCTCTCTTTTTCCATCTCTATACTCAGACCATGTAATGTTTTCATTGTAACTACTGGAGCACTATCCATCCATACTAGAACCCCTACTCTATCTCTGACTACTCTACTCTTAAAGTGATAGTCTAGCTACACTTTCTTCTTATCAAGCTTAAATTCCTTAGGAAATCCAGTCTGATTTGCTCTAGCAGTTCTACATCCTCCTACTCCTCGCTTCCTAAGTGCAGAAAACAAGGGAATGGTAGTAAAGAAATTATCGAAAGACACATTCCAGGATATATTGCGATGGCGAAGCTGCAGTTGTTTGACTAAGAAGAATACCATTTGAACAGTTGGAGAAAGATCTGGAATACTTTTTGCTCCTTCACTTACAGGATATAAGCCTTCCACATTTGAGGATATAATATTATGAAAGTCATAAATAAACCTATAATTAGCAAGACAGAAGCCTGAGACCTTATAGCCTAGTCTAATTGGTTTATTGAGCATCTTGGTAATATGAACGGATCGCCCTGTGAACAGAATGATAGCTTCATCAAAAATAGTATTAGAACTTGGTAGCCAATAGGTCTGAGATGCCTTCTTTATTTGTATCAATAGTGGCTCTACCTTATGATACCATGGCTGAGTGGGTAAAATAAGGGACTCTGAGGAAGGAGGTGACACATGAAAGTAGCACTTGATTTGCTCAAATCTTGTCTGGGACATGAGGTAAGTAGTTGGTAGACCATCCTTTGAAAGTAGAAGGTCTTTATGATTCCAACAAACTTGAATAGAAGGTGTGAGACCAAGTAATTCTATATTAATTTGAATTTTATCCAAATACATATATTACCTGCAGTAACTAGAGTTCAATCTTTAGCATCCTCTCTTATTTCCTCTCGCTTCTTATCTGCATACAAGTTGGTATTGTTTGCTAGGAATGTTACAAACTCAGAGGACCAAAATAAATTCAATATATGAATATGATTCATTTCTACCAGATCAGTGATACTTCTGGGAAGTAAATGGTTTCCAGCAAGCTCTGGGGCAGTATGGGTAATCGGTTTGAAAGGTGCCAGAATAGAGAGTGAGTTTTGGAGCCCTGAAGGTGGCTTAGGAAGGGGGAGTACATTTCGAATGGGTCAGTGATCTTTGATGATCTCAGATCTTTTGACTTTAAGTGTGGATTGAACTAGCTTAGAGGAGGAGGAGGTGGCTGCAACTTTAGGAGGAGGCTGGGTGGGATGTTCAGAGATATCCTTTTGCTTGATTCTAGTTATTGATCTCTGTGGCTGATCTGGTACTTGTTTAGGAGGAAGTAGTTCAATAGGTATCTGCTCATCTACTCTACTACGACTTGTAGACCTGAAGAGGTCAAATGAATCGAGCAGATCTATACCTGAGAGATTGGGATCAGGGATATGGTATTTGAGATTAGGATTGCAAGTTCTAAGTACTCTGGGAGACATATTGGAAGAGCGGTAGTGTTTAGAAGAGCAGATAGTTGCTTGAATAGTTGTGTTTCCATTTTGCAGACATATTTATACACTATCAACCTTTCACAACCCATTTTTACGCCACTTTATTTGAAATCAAGTTCCAGCTTTTTATTAAAACCTGCTTACTATTTAGTATTTCTCTTTCAAGAAGATTGAAGAATGATCTATTTTTTCGTTGTTCTTCCATCGCTTAACCGAGGTAGGTGTGGGTTGCCCCCCTCTGGTGTCCCGCCTACGGTTTTAGGGATAGGGCCCCTGGACCATTGAGACCACTGCCTCTGATACGTGCTCTACAATGAAAAAAAAAATGCAACGATCTTGAAGATCTAATCACATCTATTATCTTCCTTTCTTCCTTCTACCCTATCCCCTCCCGCCTGACAGCGACAGAACTCGCTTATGGACCGGAAGAGTAAGCAAAGGAAGAAACCAGAAGAGCAAAAAGTAAAGTGAGCAAATATATTCAACCTAGTGGAAAATTCAAAGGAAGGCCACCTGCAAGATCCTCGAATTCTTGTTAGAGTTGATGGAAGCGGATGATTGTCAGAATTGACCGATAGCGATTGTTGTGGGAGCTGCCGGAAGTGGTGTGTGTTCTAGTTGACTATGGAATTTTACGGAATGTCCTTAGCGCTCGCATTTGTTTTAGAGCTAGAATGATTGACGAGACGATTCTGTCTCTTTCCTTAATTGTTGCGGAAGTCGGCAGGCAAATGGAGGCATACGTGGAGAGAAATCAGCGGGTGTGGGAAACGATGGAGCGATCAAGATGATCTTCTTATATCTCATAATATATACTCATACCTCGACTGGTTAGTTACTAAAGCAAGCGAACGAAGTTCCTGAGTAGACCTTTCCTATAGCCTAGCCCTAATCTAGTTCGAGCTTTCGGCCAGTGCGGCGTTTATTAGTTAGTCACCGATGATTTTCTCGATAGGGTGTTGTTGGGCTGCAAGCGCCAGACCAGCTACGAATCCAGCAAGCCGTTTCCAACTCCCTCAAGATCTTGAGAGGGCTGAGTTGGTTTGTAGTTCATTAAAATTTAGCAGTCGTAGGAGTAGAAATAGTGTGATCCTCTATGGACTATATAAGAGTAGGCGCTGGTATGGGCCGAAGTTAGGTTGGTTTATCCTGTGGTACGGATCGCGTGTCTCACGGAATTCGGAATTGCTTGTAGTGTGATGAGTAGGTTTTGCTGGTACTATCCCTGGGAGGAAGGGATCGGGAGGGGTGCCTTGGGGAGGTTTGTGCTTCTCCGGAGGGCAAGAGTGCGCGCTCAGTTACTTAATTATAGCTTTAGTCTATAGAGAGAAATTCGCGAAGGATTCGTTAATTAGGTTCGAGGTCCGCTTGTTCATGAGCGATAGTATGAGTGAGCGTCTACACTAGACTTCATCGAGAAAAGGTATGCTCTTGGTGAAGGTGGTGTAGAGGTAGGCGAAGATGGGTGCCACAATACTGTAATATCTAGGGCTATAAATGCAGTATGATGGAACACCATCAACCCTACACGGACCGAGAATCTTGTATGGGCGTTTCCATGCTAGAGTCGGATCACAGATTGTCACTCGAAATAATACAATCCTCTAACGGTAGGTTTGTATAGTGTATGATACAACAAAGCGAGGATGGTCCCGTGAGGCCCCCTGGCTTGGAGAACAGCCATGGTAACTCATCCGGGTGATCCAGAGCACCCATACTGGGATGACTTAGAGAATATTATTACATCTATTTTCCCTCCTGCACGGTAGCACCATACTGGCGAAGGTCTCTTACCCTTCCACACACCGTTGGCTCTTGAGGGCGGTTCGCTTGCCCTCCCTCTCCACTATCCATTAAGGGAAGTTTGAGAACTTCTTCTAATTATTGTGAATCATCGGAGCTCACTACATCTTCACCAGACATTACCCCTTCTTAGAGAATACGAGTACGACTTCAGAGGGCTAACCGTAGTACAAACCTCGCGGGGAGGAATGCGAGAACTGGGGCCAACTCGGAAGTAGGAAATACGAGGTAAAGAGGAGTGAAGGAAAGCCGGGTGATAAGCGGTGAGGGGAGGTGGGTTGACAAGCAGTGACGGGAAGTGGGGAGATTAGGAAAATGGAGAAGGGGTGGTAACTTGTAGGAATGAGGCGATTATACTTAACAGACTCCCCGAAGAGTCTGAATTGTTTATGTATTTAAGACTACTATCTTCCCCGGTTGTTAGAGAAGTAGGTCATGAAAATATACACTCTCTTGATATATACATTCCTCTACTTGCCCAAGAAAGATTCACTGCCACACCGTACAATACTACCAAAGAACGATTTTAGGTTTTGAGCCCGGAGAGCGCCTAACTTCACCAATTCCAATGACCACAAGTTCATTTAGCTATATCCACAATCAGTGAGATTCCTTCCTGTCAATCAGAATGTCAGAAGCAGCAGCCGGCAGTGGACAAGCAGAAAGTACTACATCAGGCAGCAATACTCGAAGCGCAAATGCCAGTGTCAGCACGACCTCGCTCACACAGTCAATTGAGAAACTAGATGGTTTAATGGCAACCGGCCAGAGCAATTATAATGCCTGGCGTTTCCGCATTATTCGTATCCTTAAGGAAAAGGACCTACTAGGAGCTATCGAAGACGGTACTATTAGCACAACGAACGATGATCAAGCGTTCACTATCATTACTCTGAATATCAAAGACTCCCAGATATCCTACATACAAGATGCGACAAACACCAAGGACGCTTGGGCTGCACTCAAAGAGGTACACCAAGGTATTGGGATGAACGGAAGGATAGTCCTGATGCAATGCCTCTGGGCCTTGAAGATGGCAGAGGGAGAGGATATGGCCAATCACCTAAACCAGTTTAGAGAATTATAGAATCAGCTAAGGAGTCTATCGGTCGATGAAAAAGGAATGGATGATAGCGAGCTTGTGACTATCCTTACCCTTAGCCAACCCCTATCCTATGAGCAATTTGTTATGGCACTCCAATCACCAAGCGATACAGTTACCTTCAATATGATGGCCGGACGCCTCCTTCAAGAGTCTGGACGAAGACACATTAGTCAGGTTACTCAAACAGTACAAGGAAACGCCAATCCACCACAAACTGCCTTTACTGCACAGCAAGTGAGCATGATACCTAAGGGTACACGAGTAAGGACAGGCTATAACGGTAGAGGGAGAGGAGGATATCGCCCCAGATTTCGAGAATCTTTTGGGGGTAGTACGGTTGGACAAGAACCACACCGCAATGCAGCCACAGCCTAAAGCAACAAGTGCCACTTCTATGGTAAGAGCGGCAATTGGAAAAAGGAATGCTACAAGAAAAAGGCAGACGAAGCAACAGCAGAGATGGGACTTGGAGGAAGGAGGAAGGAGTTCACCTTCCTGGCTGAGGACCCAAGATGTTATTCCCAAAGTGGTTGGATAATAGACTCCGGAGCGAGTCAACATATCTCCCAGGACCGAGAAAGATTCTTAAACTATAAGCCTGTTAGCAACAAAGAATCAATTACAATAGCAGATGGTACCAAGCTGCATGCCCACGGGATAGGAAACATTGAAATAACCACAAAGAAAGGGAGGATAACCTTAACTGATGTATGACATGTTCCGAATATTAGGGCGAGCCTAATATCCGTGGTACGGATGATCGATACTGGTTACTCTGTCATATTTGAGGAGAATATATGCTTGGTTAGTAGAATGGGTATTAGGGCAGAGCTAGGCCAGCGACAAGGAAGCCTATACCACCTAAACGACCAGTCCGTCTCCATGTTTGGTAGTCCACCATCTGAGAATTATGCGAAACTGGGACTAGCAACGAATCTATCCTCCACCGCCACACTAGATATATGGCATCAACCTTTAGGTCACAGGACACTAGACAATAGCGCTCTAAGATATATTTCAGCAAAGGTTATTGATATAAAGGTTAGCGGTGGGGCTATGGGCAAAGGGAAGATATATGGAATATGCGCACTAGGATGCCAGCATAAAGAAGCCCAAACGAAAACAAGAGAGAAGCTGACCGAACCCTTGAGAATTGTCCACACTGATCTTTGTGGACCAATGCAAACTCCCAGCCTCAACGGAGAAAGATATTTCGTCACCTTTACAGATGAAAAATGTGGGCGGGTCAGCGTCTCTCTACTTTGATCAAAGGATGGAGCACTTTCAGCCTTTCAATCATACAGAGCGAGAGCGGAGCGGTTGAGTGGAATGTCTATCAAATCTCTCCGTAGCGATGGCGGTGGGGAGTACCTAAATACACAATTTAGGAAGCACTTAGCAGACGCCGGTATTCAACATATGATTAGCCCACCTTACAGCCCAGCACAAAATGGCTTAGCCGAACCAATGAATAGAACTATTATGCATAATGCATGATGCATTTTAGAGAACTCAAAGCTGGTAAATTCATTCTGGGACTTTGCTGTACTTACTTTGGCACAAATTCATAATCGGATGCCCTCTCGCAGTCATGAGGACATGTCTCCTCTGCAACACGGGAGCGGAAGAGAGCCTAGTATTGGTCACCTCTGAGTGTTTGGATCAACCGCATGGGTTCACATCCCAAAGCAAAACAGAAAAACAGCTGGATCCTAAGTCGGTAGAATGCATCTTTGTAGAGTATGAGGAAGACGAGGGCTCCAAAGTATACAGAATGTATGATACGACTACCAAGTGGATTATCCTTTCCCGAGATGTTATTATCGGTGAATCAAGAAGCGGTGTAGGAATTGACCTCTTACCGATCACGATTGGATGGGAACCAGAGCAAGAGAATCTACCACAGACTCGTAGTACACTCCAAGCGATGGTTTCCAATACCTAGATCCAGTTACCCCGCAAACAAACGAGAGTAGATTCTCCTCTGCCACCGATATTCAGGATTCAATTCTCCTACGTCCAAAGTTAGCTGATACTATAAGCCCATCTCAGGGGCCCGCAGAAGACTCAGCAATAGTGAGAGATCGGGAACGCGGAGAGTCTGAAGTACGGAGGTCAGGGAGGAATAGGCAGCGTAGAGAGCTTTTTCGTTCAGGGGCACACTTTGCCCTGGTGGCAAATGCTACAGACTTAGAGCCGCAAACACTAACTGATGCGCTAAACAGTTATGAGAAAGTGCAATGGAAATAAGCGTTGGAATCCGAACTTAGCTCCTTGGCAGAAAATAATACTTGGGTATTAGAGCCACTGCCCACAAACCGAACAGCAATAGGATGTCGCTGGCTTTTCAAGAGAATGGATGAGGGGCGGTACAAGGCACGGCTTGTAGTCAAGTGCTATAGCCAGATCATCGGAATAGACTATCAGAAGACCTTTGCCCCAGTAGCGAAGTTCACTACAATTCGGATACTGTTAGCACTCGCATGGGAGACCAATTGGGAGATTCAGGGAATGGATGTTAAGACAGCATTCTTAAAAAGTGAACTATAAGAGACAGTATACATGGAAATACTGGAAGGACTGGCAATTCCAGCACCTATACCATCCCCTGAGTATGCAAGACCAATTGCCTGCTGATTACTCAAATCAATATATGGCCTCAAGCAGTCACCCCGTGTATGGTATGGGCGAATCCACAGCTTCTTTCTTGCGAATAATTTTATTAGAAGTGACGCCAATCATAGTCTCTTTATAAACTATGAAAAATCAGTTATCTTGGTACTATATGTCGATGATTTAGTGCTTGCAGCCCCTACCAAGGATTTAATTGACTGGATTCGGACTATGCTATATCAGGAGTTTGCTATGACTGACCTAGGAGAACTCCATGCATTTCTCGGACTCCAGATACAACAAAACAGGGGTCAAGACGACTCCACCTCTCGCAACTGAAGTACTACCAAATTTCACAAGTATCCGGATGCCTTGGCACCGTGAATCCGAATCGGGTGATGTTCCAGGAAGCCTTTAACCAGTGCTCAACCCCAGAAATTCCCAACTTCAAACTACTAAGGATCCTCCTAAACCACATTAGCATTTAATTTCTCTCTATTATTAGATAGAGGATTGGCTGAAGATTCGGAGTGTAGAGTGATATTTTAAATAAATTAACTTTTGAGCAGGGTATGGGGATTTAAGGCTCTGGTAGCTGGAGTTTGGGTACAGGTTTAAGGCTTCCTCTGGAGGAGTCGGTTAAAGATCTTGGCGCCAGGCCATCCGGATACTTGTGAAATTTGGTTGTATATTCAAAAGATCTTGGAAGATTATGGGATGCAAGACTGCAATCCTATGACTACACCAGCAGACCCTCATATCTGTCTTGAAAGGAGCAATTCTGCATACAAAGCAAGCGAAGCCGACGTAAGCAAATACCAGTCAGTAATGGGCTCTCTGTTGTAAACAATGCTAGGCACCCGACCAGATATTGCCTACGCGGTATTCAAAGTTGGTCAATTAAGCACAAATCCCGGTCCGGCACACTTTACAGCAGTAAAACGATTCTTTAGATACCTAGCCGGCACTGTCAACCGAGGGCTGTACTATGGGGGGCAAGGAAGGGAAGGGAAAGAAGGGGGATTTACGGATGCAGATTGGGGTTCTAGTCATAACAAGAAATCGATCAGTGGATATGCCTATATTTTGAACGGTGCAGCGGTTTTATGGAATAGTAAGAAACAGAGCACGATTGCGTTATCGTCCACAGAGGCCAAGTACATGGCCTTAACACAAGCTGTTAAAGAATCCTTGTGGCTACAAGGAATTCTCTATGATCTTGGAGCGAGGAAACATCTACCAGTGGTACGCAACATCTATATCGACAACCAAGGTGCGATCGCTCTAGCAAAGAATCCTGAGTTCCATGCTCGAACAAAGCATATCGATATACAATACCACTTCATTCGAGAACATGTAGACAACCAACAAATTGGACCTACCTACTGTCCCACGGGGACATGAGCGCCAATATATTCACCAAAGCTCTCCCACATCCCACATTTACCAAACACAATCTAGGCCTTGGGCTTATTGATCAATCCATTCCCGCACTACAAAGGACACAAAATGATGGCGGGAATACATATGACAATCTAGCGGGAGTGAGCACCGGCGAGGGGAGGTATTGTGAATCACCGGAGCTCACTACATCGTCACCAGACATCGTCCCTTCTTAGAGAATACGAGTATGACTTCTGAGGGCTAACCGTAGTATAAACCTCTCGGGGAGGAATGTGAGAACTGGGGCCGACACAGAAGTAGGAAATACGAGGTAAAGAGGAGTGAAGGAAAGCCGGGTGATGAGCGGTGAGGGGAGGTCGGTTGACAAGTAGTGACGGGAAGTGGGAAGATCAGGAAAATGGAGAAGGGGTGGTAACTTGTAGGAATGAGGCGATTATACTTAACAGACTCCCCGAAGAGTCTGAATTGTTTATGTATTTAAGACTACTATCTTCCCCGGTTGTTAGAGAAGTAGGTCATGAAAATATACACTCTCTTGATATATACATTCCTCTACTTGCCCAAGAAAGATTCACTGCCACACCGTACAATACTACCAAAGAACGATTTTACTAATGTGCTTAGAAGAATATCTAGAAGCAGTTATCTAAAGGGCTCTTGCTCTGTTGCTGTTGCTTGGCATTGTTCTCGAGGCATGGGTATGCGAACTATACAAATGCGACTGCCCAATATGACTTAATACCTCGCTCGAGCCCGTGACCTCGAATGCGAGCCTTCTCTCCCGTAGGTGTTAGCTCACTGTAATTTTTTTATCCTGTAATGTTTCCCTACTGGGGTGGTTTGCATGAAAACTCTACCGGTATTTTGCTTGCTTTCCCCTTGGCTTACTAGGAATTCAGCGTTTCGGCAGTCGGTGTATGTCAGCTCCCAGTGAGCGTAATCTTGGGTTGTGGACAGAGAGTAGACACAGTATCGGAAGATCTGGACCCACTTTTATTTCTTCAGGATCGTACACGATGGATGCACACTCACACACTTGTACCCCGTCCCGATATACCGTCTCCGCCTCCTAGCACTCCTCCGACTCCTAACATACACATTCCTATAGACTCTTCCAAGAACGTGCAGCACATATTTAATTTTGTTTTTTCTATGTTTAATATTTTAAACATTAAATTATCCATTCTGGTCTACCATATCACTCTCTCTAGGTCTTCCACCTTCAGGCAAGTGTTATTCCGTATCTACCACCAAAGTCAGGCTTGACCTAACTCGAGGTTTTTTTTCCCGAGCCTATCAGAACTTGCGGGTCACTTTATAATACGGAGGTACAGCTCCTAAGTTTTGAATGCTCCGCAGAGGGTAAGGGCAGCAAACCTCGCTTGTGGAACATACAAACTTAGGCGCTGTACCTTCGTAAGCTAGTAAAATGATGTGAAAGAGCCCTTGGTTTTGAACTTTGCTATAATACTTCTTGAAGTCCCTTTCCAACTGTGCTATTGAAGGGTGTAGAATGGTAGCCAGATACATTTAGAGAATTAAGTGGGATACAGGATGCCTCCAAAAAGTTGAAGGGATTACTGGTATCAAACCTGATTAACATGACCCGTCAAAACCAATTCTTCAAGTCTCAACCGTCATCCCTTAGCAAGAGGTGGTGCGGTATTAGAGGCCTACAGCCAAGTTCGACTGTATTTGGTTCGTGCTAATTACCACTGGTTACAGAAAACCTTTATCCAATTTACTTTACCACAATGTGGAATAAGAAGGCAAGAGAGGCATTTCCGAGAGCGAGCAGACTTGCTTGGAAGAATCGGCAAACTTTGGGGATATAGCTATATATTTAGGGTAAGCTGTGTTTGCTAGTTCCGCTTTTTAAACGGCAACAAAAGGGCAATGGCGAAACGGCGAAACGGCGTTACTAAACGAAACGCCAAGAGTTAAGGCCACACTACGGAGGTAATCGTGCCAAGGTGATAGCGTCCACCAATCCCCGGTCGCTCGCAAACTCGCAGCCCAGGGTCACTCCAGAGGAGTGCCTGACAGCTCAATGATAATTTCATGCACAACAATAATATTCTAATTTACATGACGGAATTTTTGTTTTTACGCCCAACCTTTTGGACCGCAATACCTAAAGCCTTCATAAGCCTCTTCTGATTAGTTTGTAAGGTCATCAGCTTCGTCCTGTAGTCCTTCGCTTCCATCAAAAGTGGTTTCCGCTCAGCACTCTGTGCCTTTGTTATCGCAGATTGGGCCCGACGTAGAGCTCTTTCAGTTTTCTGTAATTCTACCTGTTCTTTCTGCTGCATCATATTGCATGCTTGGTGGGCATAAAGAACTCCTCTCTTCTGAATAGTCAACCAAGACCTTTGCCTTGCTGCCAGTGTATTTTCCACTGCCCCTGAATTCCTCTGCTCCACCACAGCCTGTTCTCCAGAGATTGCTTGCACCATGCCACCTTTTAAAACAAGCCTGAGGTTGCACTAAAATGTTGGAGACAAATTGGGGTGTGAAGCTGACTTCTGTAGATTCTCACCTGGTCGCTTTAGTAAATGGATAGTAAGTGAAGTCTGAGGTGGTGGTGGAGTCTGAGGCCAGGCCGGTGATGGAGTTTCTGGCTAGAAACGAATCAATGAGAAGTAAGATGGTGTTGCGAGTCAGGATCATAACATCTGAGATCAGCACTACTAGATAAGAACAACATTTGAGTAATAGAGTACAAGGCCAGTAGCGTGAAAGTCAGAACAAATTGTTGAAACTTGAAATGTTTGCCGCCGAATAGAGTAAATGGCTGTGGGGAACTCCACTTTATTGAAGTCTGTACATCCAGTCCTAGTGTCTTCTTTAATAGCTTGGCTATGGTAGTGCTTATATGACGGGAAAACCACTACATTGGGATGTTGTAGCAAATGGCTTGAGTAGGGAGGTAGGCAGAAGGGAATAATCTTTGCATTGTTGCAGTACTCAATAAATTCTCTTGTGCAATGTGAGCCACTGGCATAACCATCCTGAAGAAGTAATCATTAAGTACTAATCTGTTATCATACTGAAAAGAGATCAAAATGACCAAGCCACTTCATAGTTAAATGATCATTTGAGTAGACACTGAAAGAAAGTAGTCATCAAGTACTTTTGTCTCTCTATACCAGTGCTCTTAATGAATCATATCAAGCATAATTATCATAGGTGGTAAAACATCACTGTCAGCACTGATAGTTTCATATACAGAAATCTATTCACAGTTGGTAAAACTACCAAAATATGCTTTTCTGGTAGGATCTCTGGTAATTATCTACTGGTCTCTCGCAATTCCAATCTGAAAGCCTGTTTCATCAAAATTATATTCATCTCTTAACTAGATACAATACTTGTCATAGACTTTTTCATAGCAACTAAACCAATCCAATATACTTTTGACATCATGTGCATTTTTGTGGTCTGCATTGATGGGAAGCTGCTTGTCGATATATCATTCTGGGTGCCAATCAAGAAACCGCCAAGCCCAATCTTCTCCAATTAATGGCATTGGTATTTAGTGGCCTTCTGTACATGTAGTGAAATTGAATTTGCACATGATGTAAGCATATGCAAGCATGCTAAGATTCCAATCTGGTTCAACTGATCCAAATACTAGCCAAGCCAAGCTCTTTCTCCTCTATCAGACTTCTATTTGCTGGTAACTGTATTTTCTTTGACTCGCTTCCATTCAAGCGGGCTTTTAAGCATTGTGATGGCAGATTGAACTCCTATACTACAGCAGCTAGATTTGGCTTTTCATCCTGCCTTTTCAATAGTACTTCATTTGCCTTCTGCATTTCAGACTCAGTGGAGCATAGGGCTCTTTAGATATGATCATGCATTTGAAAGACATAATTTGACGGTTGTGTTGCATCAGCGAACAAAAACAGTTTGCATTTTGGTCTTTCTGTGCATCCTGGCTCTTCCTGAAAACCAGCTTGCATTCTGAACGTCAGTTTCCATCCTGATAATGAGTTTTCTTCCTGAGAAAAATGAAATTGTTCTGAGAGAAAAATGCATTAGCTTATCTTATAAATAGTTGTTAATTCTAGCTACATGAAAAATTTCAGAGCTTCACTGTATCAGATGACTGACCAATCAATAATTCAAATTTTTGACGGGAAAATTTGACTTCCCCACTTTGAACCCCTGCATGTACCCAAAATAGTAGACTCTAGGAAGTGTCACTAAGTCCAATTCAGTTGAAATCAGCCACTGGCAAACTGGCCAAAAGGTAGTTTCTGGTATGCACAGGAAGATAGTTTCCATATATTCAGAAAGGAAACAGGGGTCTCAGGATGCACAGGATGCAGAAAAGAGTACACTTTTGTTATTTGCTGATGTGTGGAAATGTGTGATTGCTATCAGTAAATACTATTGATTATCATTGAGCATGAAATTATCATTGAGCTGTCAGGTACGTCTCAAGAGTCACCCTGGGTGGCAAGTGTGTGAGTGACTTGGGGTTGGTGGACGCCACCACCTTGGCACAATTACAGCTTCTAAGTTTTGTGTATTCCACATGGGGTAAGAGCAGCCAATATCGCTTCTGAAATATACAAATCTCAGGAGCTATACCACCATAAAGACTCTGATCACACACATCCAACTTAGAGTCGGGTAGCTCTCTAGTTAGTGGGTCTCATGCCACTGATTTATGATCTTTCAAAGCGACAGTTTGTACTTCATGAACTATGTCTTCCATCAGCAAAAATAATACTGCGCGCCCTAAGAGCCCTGTGCGTTTGGCGCACCTAGCGCACATAACGTCAATCATCAATCTGGACGCAACGTCGATCGGACATTGCCTCCTGATTTTGTGTCACATCACGTCACGCCCCCTCATGCTATCCTGACACGGACTGCTACGCCCTGTACGCCCTGACTGCGTCTGTTTCTCTGCTCTTGCGCCCTGACTGCGTCAGGTCCTCCACTCTTGTGTCCTGAACAACTCTGATTCTCTGTTGCTACATCAGGGCGACACCTCATGATCGCCCGTTCCATCCTGATCACCTCTGATCATGGTGTCTTCCATCCTGACGCACAATCTTTATCTTTGGCGTCTGGGCTTCGCCCGTTCCGACACCTCTCATCAGGATTCCATGATCCTGAGCTCTCTCGTCCTGGTATTTCCCTCGGAGAGCTTCTACCTCCTGATTTCACCCCCTCTACATGCTGTGTGTCCTGATCGTAACTAGACTTTTTCCTTTCTATCTGGACGCTCTTGTGTGATATCTGGATGCCCTCGTCATACTTAACAGACTCGTACACACGGCCTATTATCTTCTTTCCGACGTCACCCGTGATGTTCAGGTTTACTATATCTACATCGCCCAGATACCTCCGCCGCAGCTAACCTTCATTGATTCTCCTCCAATCGCCCAGATTTTGCTTCACGATCTCATATCAACACACCGTCAAACAAATTGTATTCATTAAGCTACTAGACACATACGCGACACATAATTCTTTTCTTAATTACCCTCACCAACGCTTCCATTGCGCCGTTGTTCCACATCTTCCTACTCACTATGGCTTGTCCCCTCTTGTGCTCGCCTTATTCCGTTAAGGCTCAGCGAGAGGCATCGTGATAGAGTAATACTCACAGTCCTGTCCAACGATAGTTCCCCCGTCACCTCCTGTGAACTTTCTGGACTCGGCGGATCAGAATCAAGAAATCTGAGAAGACGGGCAGCTGAAGTCTGGCGGAAATCAAAGGATGTATCACTCTTCTGCACATTGTTTTGACTATCCTGCTGTCCTACTAATGTCCCAATGCGCAGGCTGCTGGGAGTTTGAATTCAGTCTACAGGCCGTCGCGTAGCCTACCTGAATGGCTAACTCGGCAGCTCAGCTGCTCCCGCTGCCCAATGGTCGGAAGTATGACTTTGGTGGGCCCTCCATTGCGTAGCATGGCTGGATGCGTGATTCTGCCGCTCGGCGGCTCCCGCTGTCCAATCATCCGTATACCCCTCACTGCGATCTTCCTACAGACCATACTCCTTCTCCATCTTGGCCCAGACGGTCCCACGAATATTGTCCAGAATTATCACCTGTATCCACTCTGGGTAATTAGCCCACGTCAGAGTTTGCCGGGCAAAAAGGTCTTCAGTGGTTCCGATCATGTTAGCGTCCTGGCGAAAAGGAGGTGGGTTCAGGATCGGGCTGACCTCCTACCGCCTCAGGCTTGAACTTGCACAATTCCTTATATACTCCTGTTTGCCATGCTTGCAGGGTATAACACAGGATTGCACATATTAAGCAAATTATTGTGCGTTTGAGATGCCCAAGAAAATTGTGTTCGAAAATCCCACGCATTTTCTTGCCTCCAAAGTACTTATCCCATATGGCCTCGGGAAACTGGGGCCCCCAGAATCGAAAAGTCAATTTCTAGGACGAGTTTAATAACTATTAGTTATTGGAAAAAGTCTTGCCAACTAGTGCACACTAACCTCATATGGGTTTGGGGAGCACATAAACCTATTCCTTTTCAAGTAGGTATTCCACCCTGCGCGCAACTACTGTGGGATCTTCCGGGATATTGTATAATTTTCAGATCTCATCTTCTACGTGGGAAACAAACTAGGATCTTACCCCAGAGTGTCTATTGTGTATCTTTCACAAGTAGTACTACACCCGATGTCGGCGGGGGCATCATCCCACTGTATCTGTGTCCACTTACTATTTTTATGCTTTCCTCCAATGCTTCCATATTTCCTGCATTAGATATATGATTTAGCGCCTAAAGCCAAGCACAGTGTACCTGAGACGTCAAAGTAACTCGGCCTGGGAGTGGGTCATCAAAGAGGATGTACCAGAGAATGAGTGCCTTGGCCCGCGTTACTACAGCTGTCTCTACTCCTCTCGCTGTATTCCGCCATGATGGAGTACTCGGCCACATGTCCTCACGGTGTGGCGTACTCGATTCGCCGGCTGGACTCGAACTTCTAACTCCTAACGCAGAGGCACTCTGAGTGTCCAGTGGGGATGAATATCGCGCTAGGCTGAATGACGGGAGCGCTGGTGGAGTATACGCACACCCGGGTATTATACGTCCTCAAACTGCTGGCGTCCGCCTAACGAGTGCTGCCTCCGGTGATCGGGAGGTGGTCGAAACTCGTACAGTCGACACACGATTGTTTCTTTGTCCGCCCGCCACTTGTGACTCATGACGCCGCCCTGCTCTAGTAGCATCTGGAATGTCATTGTCTTCCCCGTCTGGCTCACTATCCGATTCAGTCTGATGCGATCCGCGGAAGTTTTGGTACTCATCACTGCGGTCCTCCCTTAGACGAACTGTTTCCGATAGTACTTGTGCTTCAGGTTCCGCCTCAATATCGGTATACGTCGTGCTGTGAATCGTCCTTCTTTGGGGGCGCTTTGGGAGTCTATCGAGTTCTCCGGTTACGTTTGGTGGTGTAGGGTGCAAATGTGATCGCTGCCCCTGCGACAGTGTACTCAGCCAGCTGCTGGATTGGTTTTGTTGCGTTCCCGACCTAGATCTCGCTGATCGTACTCTATCAGATGCGACTTCCAGTCTAAGCCCGTTCAGATTTCCCACTCGTGCAGTTGGCTGGCTGCGTGAATTGGCTTGCCGTTGTCAATACAGGGTGGAATTCTGAATGGTTAATCAACGTTAGGCAAAACAGGAATTAGGACGTAGAACAAGGGGATGTATATTTTGTGTCGTGAAGATGAGGAATCTGTAGCTATATTCAAAGGACGCGTAGGGTCTTATATGCTAGGACTTAGGGGGGGTAGGTAGAATCATACACTATCACTTGTTATTGAAAGAGAATATTGGCCTGTAGCAAGGGGTTTTCACCTTGTTCAATAGTATGATCGTAATGTCGATGGCCTCAGTTATTATGATCGTCCTGACTCTAGGTGAAAAGGTTCAATAAAATGGGCGTCGCCAGTGTAGAAGGCTAAGCAAAATCTAGCCAGAACCAGTATGAGTTAGCGACACTAATTCTAGCAAGACACTCGCCACGCCTAAGACGGATTAGGATTATCGAACCTCATCTCCCGATGTTGAATCAAAACCACTGAACGTCTGGAAATCTGTATTCACGCCATGCTCATGTGTTTGACTAGTTTAGGACAGAATGCGCAGCGTGACTGATCCAGCAAAAAAATTCTCAGATGTTAATGCAAGGAGGTATCAGGACTACTGCTAACCTTACAGGATACAAGAAGCTGAAGCAAGGGCGCCCAATGATATCTTTACTATCACATACTAGGTAACGAATCAGAAAGTAAAACATTCCAACCAAAGCAAAATAAGATCTAGCGTAAGATACAATTGTTTGCGAAAAAAGAAAGAAAAAAAGAAATGCTCGAGAAGCTAAGAAATGCGAAATTATTTTTGTCTTGCCCCGTGTGATCTTGAACGGCGCAATTGGGGCGATGGCGATTGGGTGTTGTTTGGGGTACGATGAAAACTAGGCGTTGAAGAAGCCCTGGGCGCCGGGGGCATCACCGGGGCTGCTGGTTCTGTCAGGGCTGGGAGCATGGCGGGCGGCTGTTGATTGATGCTAGCTGCTTGTTGTGTCCCTCTCACTAGTGTTGTGTGAGCCTGCTCATCAATCAGAGCAACGGCGGGAGAGGCTGAACGTTCGTCGCCGAATTCAGGTAGGGTAGAAGCAAGGGAGTCTTGGCACCATCAAGTCCCAAACGCAGCACTGCTGCAAGCCCGGTTTCTGTTAAGTAGTCTGCCATCCAGGGCATCTCCCGTAAAGCCTTCCGGACGTTTTGGAGTTTCGTTTGCATAGATGGCCCAGAAGGATTAGAGCTCGGGACCTCCTCTATCTCTCGTGGAGCAGCCCTCCGGCGTGGTGAGGGGCCTGGAGCTCCCGGTTCCTCATCCTATGTCGTCAATTAGCTATCGTGTTTTGATCTTTATGTTAACTGACGCCCCGTTAGGTGTCGATACTAATGTTATACAAAACATTTGTCCCCTCGGCATGAGGCGCCTGCGGTTCCTCCTCCCGCTCGGGCTCTAGCCATTCCTCCTCCTCCTCCTCCCGCTCAGGCTCTAGCCATTACTCCTCCTCCTCCTCCTACTCCTCTTCCCCCTCCTCCTCCTCATTCTCATCCTCATCTGCCTGCATGGCACACACGGTATCATCCCAAATCTTGCGTTTGAGACCTGGGTATCTCCCATTGACAGGCTAGGACGTCTCGACTGCATCCTCTCCATTATCGCGACGTGACTCGATGCCTAAGAGATTGAGGGGATCTTGGACATTGTTGGCAAGGAGCCAGGCTAGAATGTCATTATTGTTATGGAGAAATATGAGCTGTCGCAGGGGGAGGGGTTTTTCGGGTTCTTGATGTACGATGAGGGCACCCTCACCAGTCGCCCCGATCAGATATTGTTGGCATCCAATTTCCTCCTCCACACGCTGCCCTCTAACCACCTCGTGCAGATTTTTCATGCTCAGCGTTGCTAGGACACCAGATGTGATTCCCTGGTACAAGTCGCTAGCACACCAGGGATGGTCGAGGAACGGGTGTCCAGCATCTGGAACACCCGTTCGGCGAACGATATGGATTCTGACTGCCCGTGGGCAATGAGTTGTTGATTGAGACTCTGTTAAAATAAGGTAGGGCGAGGGTGGCGGGAGACAGATGGAAATGAACACTTACGCGGGGATTCCGCGACGTCTCTACCCCAAGCGCGAACCGCGTTTTGACGCAGGTTAGACGTGTGGAGTTTCCTAGCTGAGTCTTTAACTAGCATCCTCAGGCGACCGGTGAGTTCCCCAACGTCATCTGTGTGGTCCTTTTGTTTAATCAGGGTACGGCGATCTTTCACAGGCGGAGGGGTGTGAGCGAAGCCAGTGATTGCATCCACTTGGGTGTCTGTCAAGTGGCCGGGGTCAAGGTTGCGGGCTGTCATAGAGGCCTTGAGCTGCTTACGCCAATTTGTGTACGGACTCGATGTGATGCCGGGTGCGAAGAACACCAACCACGATTTGGCCTACGCAATGTCGCTATACAACATCCTGATTTGTGCTCGATTGTTAGCGTGACAGATTCTGATAGCTAGGTGGAGCTTCCTTTTGAGCTGCCCAGTGCTTGAGTCTTCGACAGCTGGCTCGAAGTGCCTGCGCTCCGTCAGGTTTCTGTTTACAAAAAAGTTGGCTGTGAGCGCCATATCCCCCAACTGCGAATCTGGTGCATTCTGTGATTACTTACGCTCTCTTCTCAGGTGGACGACAGGCGACTATATGCGGCAGAGTCTTTCTTCGTTTTCCGCTCACGGCGTCAATCTTCTGTGGCTGCGCAGCGGGACGTCTAAGACGAAAGGAAACTTCAAACTGGGTCACGAATATATAGAGGCAGTTTACTGACTCTTCCTTCTGGAACTGCTGTTTCCGTGAGCCTGGAGGTGCCATGGGGACATGTGCGATCTTTAGATCGAATAGAGCTCAAACAAAAACAAGAAAAGAAAAATTAAGTCTATTGATATGTCAACTGAGAGACGAGGATCTTGGACGGAGGTTAACGTAGGTAGGTCGGAATCTGGCGCTAGACGTGGGAGGGTGGTAGAAGGAAGAAGATAAAGGTATGGAGAGTGGGAACCCAAAAGCGGAAGGAGGAGCACGAGGGGTCCTTATATACACCTCGTCGAAGCTTGGGGTACATTTTCTGAGGGTGAACCCTAGGGGGGTGTCACGTACGAGCAAAGAGCGCGAAGTAGGGTCTACAGCGACATTGCATGCAGCAGTGGGATGCTGGTATCGTGGGCGAGATGAAGTAGCCATATAGTGGATCCACAAATAGAAACGGATCAAGACACTGAACATAAACAATCAAATGATCATGAACAGTTATGAGTCTCAATTGGGATATCCATCACGTGTGATTAAATAAGGTTTTAGCCTCACAAGGATACGACGTGATAGTCTCTTGGCATCTGCCAAGACACCATCAACATCAAAGATTCAATCCATCAAAGAGCCCAACTACCGCTTACGTCATTGCTAAGGTGAGCGAACCCAGACGAATGTGAACTGAGCAGATGACGACAGGCTATCGGAAATCTATTCGAACACTCTAAGAACACTAATGCTAAACAATGTCACTAATACACTGTAGTATACCTAGGTAGACTCTGTAAACGATAGACGTACCGTCAAATCGATCAAACTCTTGGAGGCAAAGTTTGAACGGAATCTCTTGGGATTACGGTTGTGACTCTCCTCGTCATCGAAGGAAGCACTGTGCTTCCGTACCTCCTCGCTTTCCAAACATCCCCTAGCCATGGAAACCAAACGAAATCTCTTGGACTTACGCTCATCATAACTTTCATCGTTGCCTAGACCCCTGCGCTTCCGTCTCATGTCTCATTTAGCAGGACGCCGTCCCAATTCCGCCGACTGTTGTATATTCAACAAGCTCCACGATTTGAGGGCGAGGGGTATGCGTTTTGCAGGGGATTCCCTTCTCTCTCCAACCGTGGATGGCAAAATCCCAACGCTGCGCTCGCATCCATCCCGGGCGCTGGAGCCATATGATGACGCGCCGGATAATGCTGCAAGTAAAGGGTCAGTGTCAACTCCCTCTTGCGGTTCACCTGCTTCATTAGCTGGCCCGTGATCAGCTCTGGCCTCTGGTTGTTATCCTCCTCCATGCAATTGGGCTCCTGCTACCACTTCACGAGACCAATTGGTGACTTCACCAGGCGCAAGATAGGGGTGCCCCCTCAATGGTGGTGTGGGTTCCCCACCGACGTTATTTGGACGATGACAATAGATCAAGAAATCAAGCGGGTCTTCGAGAACTGGATTCTAAAGGAGCTAGGCCCTTACCGCTTCACCATCATCGATGTAGACATAATTTATCCAAGAGAGCGGCGTGTTGGGATAGTATCATAGGACTCGGCGTACTTCGCTGGTCGAGCAAAGTATGTATCGAATCGTGTTATGTGGTATAGATCTCATAATCATCACTGACAGCCCATGGACTTTATAGGAATCCAACTCTGCAACAAGTACCTCGTTGACAGGACGCCAATTGAGGCGGCAATAATTCGGGTAGTCTGCTGGGCTATCAGCAGTGTGGCGGATCCAAACAATACGTACAGCATGTGGCCGGCCAAGTAGAGCGCTACAATCTATAACTCATTAGTCAGTAAGTGATAAACCCAAACAGGTGGATTATTTTGAAATGGACTCACCTAGTGGTGCCTGGCAATTTACAGGGATATTAGGTATGATCGGTGGCGGCGCAGGGCTGTTATGTGGACTGTTATGTGGGCTGTTTGCAGGGCGACCGGCCGAGCTGCTGGCTGGGGTATCGAATATGATTGGTGCTTGCGCCAAGCCAACCGCTGGGGGAGCGTTTTGTGGAGCAGGTATGTCTTGTCTTTGCGCTGGAATGACACCTTGGACGAATTGTCCTTGCCCTTGCGGTTGTTTAACCGGCGGTTGAGGTTGAGCAGGTGCAGCTAGTCCTTTCGCCGGAACGAAACCTGAGACGACTTGGCCTTGCGCTTCTGGTTGGTTAATCGGCGGTGGAGGTTGAGCAGGTACACCTAGTCCTTGCGCCGGAATAATACCCGGAACGACTTGTCCATTCGGTTGCGGTTGGTTAATCGGCGGTTGAGGTTAAGCAGGTACTTCTAGCCCTTGTACCTGAATGACACCTCAAACGCCTTGTCCTTGCACTTGCAGTTGGTTAATCGGCGGTTGAGGTTGAGCAGGTACTCCTTGTCCTTGCGGTGGAACGACCCCTAGAACGACTTGTCCTTGCGCTTCCGGTTGGTTAATCGGCGGTTGAGTTTGAGAAGGTAAACCTAGTCCTTACGCTGGAATGATACCCGGAACGACTTGTCCATTCGGTTGCGGTTGGTTAATCGGCGGTTAAGGTTGAGCAGGTACTCCTAGCCCTTGCGCCGGAAAGACACTCGGAAAGACTTGTCCATTCGCTTGAGTTGGTTAATCGGTGGTTGAGGTTGAGCAGGTACTTCTAGCCCTTGCGCCGGAACGACACCTAGAACGACTTTGCCATCTCCTTGCAGTTAGTTAATTGCCGGGAGAGTATTTTGGGCAGGGGGAGCAGGGTTCTGATCAGCCGTAGCAAGACTCAAATGAGGTGGGGCGCCCATATGGAGTAGCAACTGGGAAACAATCATCTGCGCAGTGGGGACTTCTGGCTGGCCCAGTTGAAAGACAGGCTGGCCCTTAGCCACACGCTGAAGGTGCCTGTTCATCGTGGTTGTCAACTTACCCATACAGTCTTTACCAAGTTGAACCACTACCTCATCGTCCTCCGGCATACGAGCCACATTATTCGCGGCTGATATTGTGGCGAACTGATTGCATGCAGGGCGCAAACTCCTCATTCCTCCAACGATTTGCTGGAAATCTCCAATAGGGAAATTAGCGATCAGCGTAAAGTTCCTTGCTACCAGCTGATCTTTCACAATTTGCCGCCATTCTCTATACACCATCACGCCTGCATTATTATTTGGGATGCCCAGGGTTCCTTTATAGTGGGAAATTGACTGACCCCTAGGATTAGTGCGTCCTTCGCTGATCACCCCTACAACAGAATTAGGTGGAAGTTGGTATGTCTGCTCCGCTGGAGCCGGCCGTGCTCCGGGATTCTGCAAGGAGATGTATTGTATGTGGATCATATTGTGGGCCAAATCGGTTGACTGTTGGTGTATATAGATACAAGTATTGGAAATAGTAGAGCTGAATATGAATGTTCGGAATGTGGAATGATTTTTGGTATGAAGTCCCTTCTATCGTACTCAATTGACTTTATATATACAACTCTCTGACGTTCTAGAGGGTTTGAAACCATCAAGCTGTGTGTTCAAGATTGGCTAAGAATAGGCAAATCTGACGCTCAAAACATTATTCAATTCAACTTGAATACAGAATGATATGCCTATTTGTTCAGCAAGTTCTCTGATCTTGAACGAAACTAAAGATGATGGCACGTGACGTCTATGCTAAACCCCATGGACTACTAGTTCCTCTTCAGAGTGTCTGACCTTCTTGATCATGTGTGCGATCCACACGTGTTGGGCTCATGACTAAACACAGCAGTGCAGGTATCCTACAATCTACACAAAGCTTACGATATAGACTGAGCTGACTCCCACCATGCCTAGCAATTGTCCATTCTGCCGACGAAAATACATCTGGTCAGGCCCATATGAGAAACACCAGCGAAATGCGCACGCAAATCTAGATATCGTTCTCGCCTCCACTGTACGATATACATCATCTGTGGATATTATCAATGACATGGAAACAAGCATATGGCACTACCGAGAGGCGAGCGAGCCCCAAGATTCCGACTATGAATCGGATCCCAATTTCATCGGCCAGGATCTCGACGTATTGACTGCTCACGAGTCTGAAACTAAGATTCCTGACAACTCTACACCTTTGTTACCCGGCGGACAGGAGCATTATCTACGCGCCGGAGAAGCAATTGGAGAGGTCGACGGATTTGAGCACGAACACAGCAATCTCTGTGAGGACTCGTGTGTACAGTTCAGTAGTGCGCATAGTTTATCATTTTGAAGTTTCAAGTAACTAAGTGTACACTGGCCAAGGTTGACGAGGAACTAAGGGAGATACAACATCAGAGAACACAGTTTAGCCAGGCTGTGGCCCCTTCCAAGCGGCACCGGATCCGTGACGATGATCACGAAGAAGAGAACTCACGACATATAGACTTGATCAATAGCGAATCGCATTTCAACTTTATCAAGATATATCTACTACGTCATTTTAGTGATCATATACAACAGTTTCGCAATATATAAATGTATTTCACGGAGTATGGAGAGCTAGCGCACAAGGAACAAATCAAGGACTGATGGCGACGATCAAATAAAAATAATGCCACACGCCACTTTGTGCATAGCTACATTCCTAAGCACAGCATCCGAATGAGGTTATTGAACCTTGAATCTCTTCAAGGCCGTGTGCCGATCTATCTACAGATGTCCTGCAAATTTAGAGAGTACAACGGGTGCCGTAACAACGCTGGTCGTCCATCGGAGGATCCTGAAAGGAGGTCAAGACGATGTGTTGAACGTCTTGAATTTTACTGAGATGTGGGGAGTCTCCCTTGAGACTATATATCGCGAATATATCCTATATTGCCGGCATAACCTGCCTACAGAGCGCCGGTTTCCTGAAGCTCATGCGTTACTTCGATCACTCCTGGTTGAAGTACTAACGCAACTGGAAGTCCCGGTCCTATAAATATCCTTCCCTCTGGGCGATACTTGCAGCAGGTAACACTTCCGCATTCTCAAGCACTACTTCTGATAGCCGAACACTCTTGCACCTATCGTGTAGTCTGAAAGGTACTAAGTGACACGGCTCTTTATTTGCCCGGAATCGTGATTTTTAGAGATAACATGAAGTGATAGTATAAGAAAGTACTTAGATGGTTGAGTGAGGAACTAACTACTAGAAGGTGTTTTTTTTTGTTTTCTTGTTTTAATAGATTTGATTAGCTTGCTAAGTAAGAACTAACTAGGTACGAAAGCTAACTAAAAACGCTAGGTATGAAAGCTAAGAACTTCCAACTACTCTCCATCCCGCGCGCCGGATGCTAAAACCCTCTGACCCTGCCCGACAAGGTAACTACTTTGTGTAGAGGTAGAAATCAAAGTCCGGTACTATGGGTAGAAACTACAAAGGACACAACAGGCCAGAAAACTTTGAACCAAATAACCTCCGCAGACGTGCAGCCTACCAAGAGAAAAACCAAAACCACAGTGAGACACCTATGAACCAACAAAGAAGACTTCATGAAAGAAACCCTCAATACCAAACCGTAGGCTATACCATCGGACCTGAGCACACACAAGGGGTAATAATACCCGGACCATAATAGGCCGTCAACAGGGGCAGAAGGAATCCCAGCGGGAGATCGATACGACCAGCTGGCGCGGCGGAGAGGTGTGGAGCAAGGAAATGCCCTAAGGGCCGACCGGAAAACGAGACCCAGAGGGGTGCATGCCCCAAGGGGCAGAGGCGGTAGGTGTGAACCCTATACAACTAACCAGTTTCACTGCCACGCACTCAGCCATGAGAGATCCCAAGGCCAGAAGATCAGAAGGGACAGGGACCCGGAGGAGGAAGCAAGGCTTGAGCCACGCAAAAAGGAGACCCCAGGGGAGGAATGCCAAGGGGGGCGAGAGGAGCCACCTAGTAGTAGGGTACAAGCCAGGGAGTGGACGGTAGCTGTGACAGAGCAACTGGACAAAACCAAGAAAAGGAGGGTGGCCAGTGTCAGAGGAAAGAATAGTGGAGGGGTAGATCCAATCAAGAAGTGGGAGACCGACCTACCGAAACAATATCACACTTTTTCGATGATGCCGACCGTACCAAACATAGTTGCCAGGAGATAGTACAATACCTGGGAGCAGAGACACTTGGGCCACTACTTCACTGATAGCCCCAGACAGCAGAAGGCCATTGACGAGGAAGGGGTTGCTGACCGTGTGCAAGTGCTAAGCGAGGGCAGCGAAGCGAATGCGAGGATAGAGAGAAGAGCGACAGTGAACCCCCTAGACAAAGACTGCCCGAGAGCAAAGCGATCAGAAGGGGAACAGAGGGGAGAGGGGGGTTGTAGCGTAACCCTTCTAGGCAACTAGGCCATCAGAAGAGGGGAGAGGGGAGAGGGTGGTTGACGATCATTCTCATGGTGATGAGATTACAATTGCCTGGTGTGTAGAGGAGATGGTTCGTGACTAACTACTCGACAGTTTTTTTATTTTTTTTTATCATGTATTCGTTGTTTAGGTACAAGAACTCGCATGCAGCGCTAGCTATGGCGTAAACAAAACCTTAATCTCAAATGCAAGTTACAAAAGAAAACCCATCACCAAAATCTCCATGCACTAGGTCAGAAAACCGACCCTACACTTCAACAAGCTTAAAACTAAGGAAAATAAACAAAATAAACCTCAACCGGAATATCTGCGTGCCCAGGAAAAATTATCATATAACAATATAAATCAGCAAACAAAACGAACAGGAGAAGACCACCAAAGATCAACAACAGTACACTCAGGGGCGGGCGAGGAAGGTTGAAACAAGGAAGCGGCCGGGGAGGGAGGAGAGGTAACCAGATGTGGGGGAAAGTTTATCTGAGCATCCTTTATGAAGGCGGGCAGTGCGAGGAGTTGGTCTTTATTGGACTAGGGAGAGGAATCTGCCTCCACTGACAAGACGCTCCGGAGTAGGCGGGACCTGGAGCCGCGTGCAGAGGTGCAGGAAAGGATTGCATGGCTGAAGGTTTCGGGACTATTGCCACATCTGAGCCAGTTGGGAGGTCTCCCACGTACAAACCACGTGGGGTGGGCTGCGAGGTAACTCTTTTGAGCCCTCATTTGGTGTATGCGCCCGGTGATGAACTTCCCTAATCCAATGAATGGGTGAGGAGAGAGGCCAAGGGGGAAGGAGTAATAGCTGGGTGGGGGGGCGGTCGTGGACCAGTCGGCGAGGAGTAGTGCCTTGGCCCTGCCTTTGAGAGCTCTGTAAGCCACCGTCATAGCGTCGTGGCTGGGGAGTGGGATATCCGGAGGAGGGAGGTGGGGAGCAGCAATGGGAGTGAAGGAGAGCTGACCCAGTAGAGGAAGAGTGAGGTGTGCCAGGATATCAATGGGAAGAGGCCTCCTGACCGGGGGTGTGGGTTGAGGAGTGCGCCAATTAAGGGGCATGTAATTCGGCAGAAGGTTGGTGCAGAGGGACCGGTGGGAGTTGGGGGCCATAGCCCTAAGCATGGAGGGGAAAGAGCCGAATAGTCTGGCAGCCAGAGGATTAGTTAGAGGAGACGAGGATACCAGCCTAAGTGCTGCTAGCCTGCGACGGTGGGAGGAGATGACGGCAATAAGAGGAAGGCAGCTTTCAGCAGCGAGAATAGTTGTACGGGTGGACCTGAAGCAGTTGGTAACCCATCGTTGCACCTGGTGCCAGAAGGAATCCATTCTGCGAGTCATTGTCTTGGAGGGGACGAAGAGGTCCGCCCCATATAGGAGGATGGGGAAGAACAGGAAGACCGCAAGGGAGTGGGTCAGGTGAGAAGATAGTCCGGACCCGTGTGAGGAGAGACGTTTGACCGAGGCGAAGGCAGCTGGCGCGAGGGTCAGTCTTCTGGCAAAGTCGGGGGTGGTGTCCTTGAGAGATGCCGAGAACCAGGAGCCAAGCCTTCTGATGCTGGAGTTGAGGAAGAACAATTGGTCATTCAAAGCAATAGGAGGGGGAGAAGGGGTGCCCAGAGGGTCACTTTGGAGGGGGGTGCGCCAATGAACCAGCTCAGTCTTGGGGACGGAGAAGGAAACCTTCCTTTCTTCCGCCCGGCCCCTGATTTGGTTAAAAGTACTCTGAAGGAAACCAACATTGGAGTGATAAGAGATCGAACCAACACTAAGGGTAAAATCATCAACATAGGAGAGGCACACCCCTTTCGGGATGGGAACATTAAGAGGAGAAACATAAATAACAAACAACAAAGGAGAGATAGGGGAACCTTGAGGATTTTCTATGGAAACAGGAGAGAACACTCTTGGTGCTCCTTGAAACAAAAGACAACAAGAGCGTTGAGATAAGAAAGACTTGACCCAGGAAACCAAGTATGGGGGGATACCCTTGCTTCTGAGGTCATTTGCGAGTATAGAGGCGTCCACGTTGTCGAAGCCGCCCTTGATGTCTAGGAAGAGGGATGAGAGCTTAAGCCTAGGCCTCTGGAGAGTGGCGATGGTGTCGGCCATGGCTGCGCACACATCGAAGGAGGACAGGGAGGGCAGGGAGCTGCACTGATTGGTATGGAGTAGGCCGCTGGCTCTCGCAAGTGCGGCTAGTATATAGACAACTACCGTTTCGAGAATCTTGGAGACAGGTTGGAGGAGAACAATAATGCGGAAGGAGGCCGGGGTGTCATAAGAGGCATTGCCGGGTTTGTCGAGGACGACCCCGTTGGCTCGCTTCATTGAGGCAGGGTGGTAGCCGAAGGTGGGGAGGGGTGAGAGGAGATAAGTAAGCAGATATGGGGCGACGAGGTGAACACTTTTCCAGGTGGAGTAGGGTATGGTGTCAAGGCCAGGGGCCGAAGAGGGGGAGCATTTAGAGAGCGCTTTGGCTACCTCGTCTGCGGTCTGAGGATCTAGTTTGTTAAAGGGGAGGAGGATGGAGTGGGGGGGAGGGGAGGGTCTGGGGGGGAAGAAGTGATTGAGCAGGGCCTGATTCATTTCAGTTGGGGTGTTAGCGCCTTGGAGGGAGGGAAATCTGGGAGGTGATCTGCCGAGAGCCATCTTTTTGGCGGACCAGATGGAGCGGGGGGTGGCAGAGGCAAGGAACTGGGGCCAAAGGGCGTTTTTGGCTCCCGTGATAGCACGAAAGTATCCACGTTTGGATGCACCAGCTGCCATGAGATCTTCCCATGCCCTTGAGTGTCTAGCTCTTCGTGAGACGGAGTGAAATTCGTTGCGGAGTGTTGCGAGGAGAGGGGACCACCGGGGTTTGGCCCGATGAGACGGACTGGAGAGCGGGGTGTAGGAGGTAAGTAGGGAGGTAAGTGTTCCAAGGTGGTGGTCGAACCACGTCTCAAAGGAGTGGCGAGTAGGCAGAGGGGAGGGAGTGGGGACCCTGGCTTCGTTGAGGAGAGGTTCCAGGGCTTCCCAGTCAGTGAGGGTCCAGTGTGGGGTTGGAGGGGGTGGTTTGGAAATCGGGTAGGCTAGGGTAATAGTGGTGGGAACTTGATCCGAGCCGGTGGAGGGGAGGGACGTGTCCCATGATTGGAAAAACAGGACCAAGTGAAAGGAAGCAAAAGAAAGATCAATAGAGGAGGGGCGACCGATCGTGCCAAAGGGGAATCTAGTATGGCACCCAGGAGTGTTCAGGACCGACTAGCCCAAATCGGAGGCCCTTTCGAAGTACGGGAAGGAGGTATGTAGTTCGTTGTTGGAGAACGCTCTGAGGGGTTCAGTGGCTGGGTTGTGTATATTGAAGTCGCCTAGTAGCAGGGTGGATTGGAGGGGGTCGGGACGGGCAACTGTCGGGGAGACAGTGCGCGTGAGGGAGGAGTTGTTCCAAAGGTTGTAAAGGTTGATTACTGAAAAAGAAGAAAACAAAGCTCTGAACAAAAGTTTACCGTAAACTGTCAGGGTAATAATATCTGTTCGCCCATGAAACTGAGGTAAAATCGAAGCAGCAGCAAGCAAAGAAGAAGAAACATAAAAGGCCACTCTGGACTTCTTGGGAGGGGCAAAGGAAGAAACCCCAGTAAACAAGGGAATGTGGTTGCGCCAGACTCGAGGGTCATGCAGTACAACGATGGCAGGGAGAACCTTAGCAGAACCAAAGGAATTAAACAAGGAGAGAAACACATCCGAGCTCCCGCGGCAGTTGTGTTGAACGATGGATAAGGTCGAAAATTCTAAAGGAGAGTATTGGGGGGCCGTGTCGGTAGGGACGCCCCTGCTAGTACTGGTGTACTCCATCTTACCTGCGCGAGGCAGAGTTTTCACAGGCAGTGACGGAGGGGCTCGGCTCGCCTTGGGGT
>QOVD01001385.1:0-13195 GCA_003521225.1 Tuber microsphaerosporum | reverse complement strand
GGCCTGAGGAGGAAGCTGCAGACGGGCCGGGGTCGCCACCCAGGTCCATGGCGTCATCGGCAACGGTGTCATTGGTCGAGGGATTATCCATCCGTCGGGGGAGGAAGGGGGCGGGCCTTGGGTCACATTCCCGATAGGACGCAGAGTTGGAGTCGCCACAGTTGGGGCATCTGGCAGGTAAGGCAACAGAGCAATTGAGGACAGGTTTGAGGTGCCCTTCCCGCGGGCAGGTGGGGTAGGAGCACCAATGCTCTGCTTTGGTGTGATGGAGGCAGCAAAAGGGGCAGACTGGGTGGGGGGACTGGCATCTCTGTTTGACGTGGCCAAACTTCCAGCAATTGGGACATTGATTAGTAGGTGAGGAGGGGAAGTCTCTTTCTACATCACGATTACCACCATAAAGCCAGATAGAGGGGGGGGAGCTGAGGAGCGTAGGATGGTCCAGGGCAGCCGTAACTACTACGGAGCAGGCCTTCTTGCCATTGGAACGAGGGATGGGGTCGGGGTTAAGAAATCTGGCAGAGGATATGTTGAAGCCTTTGGAGTTAAGGGCCGACATACGGACGGGAGGGAACAGGTCGGCGTCATTGTCGGGTACGGCGTCGAGCGGGACTCTGTGAATAGCGAACTGTAGGTCAGTAGGGGCGAGGTGGAAGACCATCCAGGGGTTGTTGTCCACGGTGAAGGTCTGGTTGAGTTTGGCTGTGAGAGCAGTAAAGTAGGAGGCATAGGAGGAGGCAGGTGTGGAGGGTTCAAGAACTTCAAGGGACACCGTTCCTTTCTCATTGACCATGGCTTTGAACACTTTGAGGAGGGATGAGTTGGTTTCTCTGAGCACGGATACGGCGTGGTCAGGCCAACCAGGGAGAATGGAGAGGCGATTTGGGCGAGCGCCGGGCCCAGAGCGGGGGGCGTAGAAGCTCCAGAGAGACCTGGGTGGGGCCGGATCTTTCGGTGGGAGAGAGGCGGTGACAGCATCCGGAACTTTATTAGGGCTTGTAACCTTCATGGGATTCTTACTAACTACAGGAGGTTTTTTTTTCTTTTTTTTTTTTTTTTTTTTTTNTTTTTTTTTTTTTTTTTTTTTTTTTTTTTTTTTTTTTAAATCAGGTGCTTTGATTTTCAACTACAAGGCTCAAAGACTACATGAAGCGGTAGCTATGGTAAAGAAATGCCCCAATCCCGCCAAGAACACTAGAAAAAGCCATCCCACCACGTCCCTATGGTCTGGGACGAACCGCACTATCTCGCCCTCAAGAAATACAAAATACTCCTCAAAGACAAGCAGGAGACAACAGGAAAACCAGCAACCCGCACAACTCCCACCGACGCCTAACATTCAGCCAGCCAAAACAAAAGAAACCAAAATAATATCCCTGTAGCGAACGTAAAGAAAACCAAAGGGGTTGATAGCCAAGGGGGTCCGCTGTGGCCAAGAATGTCTAACCGAGCCGATCATTAGATCTCTCCGAAGGAACGAAACCGATAACCCAGGCAGTGCAATACGACTAGCGACCTAAGCCCAAGGAATGCCCCTGTAAGCTGCAAAGGGCGGGCGGTGGATGGGCGGCCGACTTGGTGGAAAGCCGACTGCAAAAAGAAGTGATAGCTGTAACAGAGCCACTGGACGAAGACCGGAGGTGCCTGAACGGAGGGGTAGCCAACTCGCTAGAAACAGCCAACAAACAGGCCATGGCTGAACGATTTTCGAAGACGATGCGAAAGACGGGAACCGAGATCTTATTGACCAAAGGTTTCCCTATCAAGGGTTGAGCTCTCGAGACGAAAAAGTACTCGCGCCAGAGTCCGGACACCAAAACGCCGACCGTAAACCTAGATAGGAGAGTTGCTGACCGTGTGAGGTCGCTAAGCGATGCGAAGTAACAAGGGAAAGACGATGAAGAAGGAGACGGAGGATCAAGCAAACGGCCCCTAGAAACACGCTTGCTCACGGTGAGATCATGATAAGGGCTGATGGGGTGGGTAGGGAGCCAGCCAAGGCCTAGTAGGCCAATAGAGGAACGGGCTTTCGTGGATGGAGTTGACGATCATTGCACATGGTGTTGAGATTTCAATCGCCGGAGGTGGAGAGCAGATCGTTTGTGTACTAACTACACGACGGTTTTTTTGTTTTTTTGTTTTTTTCTCATTTTTTATATCAAGTGTATTTGTTTTACAACTACCGAGGGACAAAAACTGCGTGCATCTTCAGATATGGCCGAAAAAACCCTCACGATCCAACCTGGCGCCAGTGGAAAATGCCATCATCCCAAGACCCTCTGGTGTGGGCCCAACCTCACGATCTCGCAGACAAGAGAGAAAAACAACCTCGGCTGGCCGAAGCGGACGACTGAGTAAATCCCCAAAACCCTAAAAGCAGGAAACAACAGGAAAACCACTTGCCATAAACTCCTACCCCCTGACAATAAAAACACTCCATCCGCAGCGAAACCAGGAATGAAACGTCTAGCCAATACAATCGACTGGAAAGACAAACAAGAGGAACCCATGAGACAGAAAACCCAAACAAGACATAGAGCAAACACTACACTAACGATCTCGAAAGGGGGCCGGTCATCACCCAGTAAAATACAGGAGCAATCATAACACGAAAGAAACAGGAAAGCAATTACATCGTACCAAGGCTTTAAAGTCGTCCAAGGAGGCGATGCAATACCATGAACAGTCGTAACCGAGGAATGCGACCACGGGCAGCCACGGGGGGTGAGTGGAGCCCCCAAGCAGAGAGGATGCCAGCCGAGAGAATAAGCCAAGCCGACCGTGTAAGCGAAGGCGAGGGAGGGACAAGGGGGTGGCTGTAACCGGGCCACGGGATGAAACGATGGAACCAGGTGAGAAAGTGGAAGGCAAACAACTCGCTAGAAAAAACCGACAAACAGGTCATGCTTGAGTGGGTTCGGACCGAGAGGACGATAGCGAGTACCGCGAAGTTACTAACCGAAGCTTTCCCCAACCAGGGACAAGCCATAGAACAAAGGGCGTACTTTCACCAAGGTCCGGACACTGTAACGCCGACCGTAAACGTAGAAAGGAGTAAAGCCGACCGGGGCGATCGCTAAGCGAGGCCTGCGCCCGCGAGAAGAGGGGGTTAGTGAGAGGAGCCTTCAACCAACTTCTAGGACAACGCTTTCTCAAGGCGAGGCCTTAATAAAAGAGGGAGAAGGTAGTGTCGTCACCCTGCTAGGCAACGAGGCCCAGGAGAGGAGAGGGAGGGGGTGGAGTTGACGATAATATTTCATGGTGTTGAAATTTCAATCGCTGGAGGTGTAGAGGAGATCATTTGTGACTAACTACTCGACTGTCATGGACTCTTCATATAGGCGTTCCTCCCGCAACCCTAACCCTGGTGACTCATACTCCTGAGTCACACGACCTCATGACTCGTAGCGAGTCATGTGTGAAATCCATCAGCTGACTTCTAACAAGTCAGTTGCGCAATATACCTAACCAATCACAATCCAAATAACAAGTCATGTGCGCAACTCGCATCACATGAGTGAAACCCATGACTCGTAATGTGAGTCATGTGCGAAAGTCATACATCATATGACCACTATTGTGCGTCATGTAAAAACATCAACCAATAACATTATAATGATGACATTGTAAGTGCGAGTCATGTAAAACAAATCACAAACCTATGACTCATAACCATCAGTCATGTAAAACCATATTTCCTTGTCTAGTCAGGTTTGTGACAGGTTCTAGCTTTCCAAGAGAGCGATCTTTACAACATCTACCGTGCACGATGCATGAGAGCCCTACACTTCAGGAACCAGGGGAGTCGCAATGATTGGGTTTGGTTCCAGGCTGGTACTGAAGATATGTATCATGCGCTGAGGGGCCGTCTGCCGGCAAAGTTCGTGGCGCTCGTCAAAATCAGGAACTACACCCGTTGGAATGCAATACGTCGGGTCGCGGCTGTTCGGATGTTGAGTGCAGTCAAATTAGGATTCCTCTCATACATGTATGGCCTTGTTACAGTACCAATCAGAGAGGATGCACGAGAGGTTACGATAGTTGACGTAGGGGCAATCCTCAGGTTGGTACACCTATCCGCAAGGAGGATCGGCTCTGGCTGGCTAATAGCCGGTGTGATTTGAGAACATTCAACGAGATATATGGAGTAATCGGGAAACGGGGAGGAGAGGGCTCTGCTTGTCCTAGTACTTGCACGGCATTGCCTGGAAGAAAACCGCCGTCAGGCACATCGTCAAGTTGTGTATGTATATAGAAGCAATTGTCTAGAACATAAAGATTAAGAAACTATTATACTCAGGCTACTAGCTAGTTTACCTTGTACACATGAGATTCAGAACTGGGGCGCGGGCCGACATTGGAGATGATATGAGAAAATACGTCAAGGCGTGTGGAAGAGGCAATGTGAAGCCGGCGGCGTCATGAGAGCGAAGGGAATAGAACCGGAGCTAAGGTTGTGACAGGGTGTCAGTACAACGCGACGTCACGTCAGGTGAGAGAGAGCGTTGCTGGGCAACCTGAGAACCACAGGGTGCTTGCGTGCATTGCAACCAAATTCATGGCCCACCTGACGCAGGGAACGCTATAGCTACGTCACTTGCGTCATGGCTCAACGCCGACGCATCTGACACCAGGTATTTTTTTGCTGATGTCCCTTTTTGCCAAATTCCACATTATTATAGCATGTCAACTAATTAATTCATCCTGATTCATGTTTATTCTCTCTCTCATCATAAGCTAACCCCTCAACAGCTGGAACATTCAAGCCCATTTAAAATTTTGAACACCACCTTATTTGAGTAATTAGGAGTAAATTTACACACTACTGTTCATTTCCATTATGGGTATGCTGAGGAATACATATTTCCTAATATTCTTAGCACTACACCTCTAGTGAAAACAAGGTTTTTCTCTTTATGATTAAGTAAATAGGCTATTGTTTAACATTCTAAATGAGTCTGTAATATTCTCCACCCCCGACAGCCTCCTCACACAGATTTAGATTAAGCTACAGTTGGTTTTTTGCTATCTCTCTATTGGTCTTAACCCCTCCACCAAGTCAACAATTTGAAAACAAGGTCAGGGATTGTGATTGTACTGTTGTTTATCTGCAAAAAAAGTTCTACCTCAGGTATATGACACTTTGATTCATGTATTAGTTGGTATTAGTACCTGTGAGCCCTATACCTCTCATATCCTGTAAGACATTTGGTATAGACAAATACTCTGGGCAATATCATAGAATATTTGGTATAATTATAGAATTTATTAGTCATCTGGTAGTACCAAAATATACTGGATGACACCTTGCGATTAGGTAAACCAACTAATTCTAGGGTCTTGGGTAATCTATCTAAGGCAGCCTAAAGTCTCATACGGCGTGCAGTATGGCCCTTAGCCTTAGAGTTATTCCGGTGTGATTTCTCTACTTATGAGTTATTCAGTTGTGGACAGTTGCCTCATGGAGTTCCCATAGAGACTCTGTTCATTCTATTTTGCTAGTCTGGGAGTACAACTGTGCCGAGATTTTTCGCTTAAGCCTTCCTACTGTTGTAGACCCTGTGTTTTAGAAAAAGACTTCTGATTGCATCGGCGCTAGCAAAGTTCCCAATTGGATGAAAATAGACTCAATTCTACCTTAGAAAGGCTCATATTGGCCACTAGAAGGCTAGCTTACATGGTGGTGCCGAGATTTTTAGCTTTCTCTAAAACACCTATTATACGTTTTGGCTCAAACCTTGTCATGATCACAGACCCTTTGTTTTAGAAAAAGGATCATAGTAGTTGCAACAGGGCTAGAAAAGTCCCCAATGGGATGAAAATAGGCTTAATTCTACCTCTGAAAGGCTCATATTGGCCACTGAAAAGCTCGCTTACAACTAAATAGTAGTGCCGAGATTGTTTGGACCTACCCATCTCAGTGGGCTGAGCATCTCCCACACCAGCCTGCACTGGTCCAGTTGAGCTCCTGAAAGGCCACATTGATCTTATCTTTATCCTACGCTCGCTTCTACATTGTCTGAGCTCTGAAAAATGTGAAAATTGTGAGTTACCTCAGATAATTATCTCTTATAAGTGACTTAAAATATTTTTCTCCTATATTTACCTAAGACTTGCACCACCTAGTACCTAAGTTTGGCTTCTAATGAGTACACCACTGCTTACGCGATATATCAGGCTACAGGCATCTGGTCATGATGGTAATAGCACGGTTGGATTCCCCTCATCAAGAACATTCCTTTAAGCCTTTAAACACTACATTTTCACCTTTTTCAAGGTCTGTTCTTCACACTTTTACGCGTGGGCGTAATTATAGATTACAGACTCTCTTGAAGGGTACATCTGGCTAGAGACCTCCTATCATTAAGCAGATACTATGGTTAGATTCCCCTCATCGAGAGCATTCTTTTAAGCCTTTAAACATCCCATTTGCACCTTTTTCAAGGTATATTCTTCACACTTTTACACTTGGGCGGAATTTTGAACTACTGGCTATTCTGTTTGTTATCATAAGCTATAGGGATCAGATCAACAAGCGGATATGGGGGTTAGATTCCCCCACTCGAGAGAATTCTCTATAGCACTTAAAAGTCCAATTTGCACCTTCTTCAATGTTTCCTCTTCACCCTTTTACACCTGGGCGGAATTTTTCAACTACTGACTATCTCACAAGAGAGCTCAGGCTACCGGAGTGCTATCGACAAGCAGATACCTGGGCTAGATTTCCCTACTCGAGAGCATTCCTTTGAGCCTCTAAATGTCCCATTTGCACCATTTTGAAGGCCTGTTCTTCACCCTTTTACACTTCGGCAGACTTTGTACTATTGACTATCCCATAGCATAACCTTGGCTACAGGTATGCTATCGCTCAGCGGATACCACCATTAGATACCCCTCGTCCAAAGCGTTCTTGAAACCCTCTAAACGTCCGATTTGCACCTTTTCTAAGGCCCCTCAGGCCTCTCTTTTTTTATATTAATTGTAGTAGCTTAGTTTTCCAGTTTATATAAATAAGAATAAATAAAACAATATTTCACCCCAGAAAGTCCTCTACTAGCCTAAATAGGCAATTTGGATTTAGAATTGTGACCTGAAACATGTCACAGTGGTATCTTTTTTAGCTCAAATCTGAGTACCTATAGTAAAATTAAGACAGTGGGAGGCCATTAAGTATTTTTCTCGTATTTTTCCAGTCGAGTTCCGGTATGGATTCTGTTCCCCTGTGGAAACAGACCTAGTCTCAATGTACTCGGAAAGCTTCCTGGAGTTCCTAGTCGGACTCTATGCGTCTCGCTTAGCTAGCATAGCAACGGTACTGTGGCCTATCTAGGAGTTTACTTATTCATACCTTGGATACAACAACTTCTGTTTTATAATTTGGCCCCCTATACCCCATGTACCTCATGTGGTATAGGGGTCAAATGTCAACTTTTGCTGATGTTCTTCCCTTCTTTCATGCTTTCTTTAGGCCTTATCACCCCAGTCGGGTCTGTAAGTAGCTGGGCACTTAAGAATAAGAATTTGTAAGAAGTATTCTTCTATTATATCCTACCACCAGAGCACCGCTACCTGCCACTAATGGTCATCAGCCACAACCAATCAAAGAGGCCCTTCTTCTCTCTCTTTCCAATAGATAGTTGACACCAAGATTCTAGGGAAATATATGAACAACGTTACTTTGCTAGCTACATTATCCTCTGAATATATATAGCTTTTTTATCATGAACATAAATCTAAAGCACTCCAAGTTTTCTTTTTTTTCCTTTATAAATATGGAGCGCAATTGTACTGAGTGGCGGCTGTATCATTCTGTGAGTTTCGCTTAAGTCGAATACCGTCAGTCTTCATCAGCTGAATTGAGAGCCTTGCTAAATGACTCATGGATACTGTCAATTCTTGAATTAATCCACTAACGATGTGTCATTCAAAGGGGACACTTCTGAGAGAGTGTATCCGGATTCTCAGGAAGTGTGCACTAAAGTTAGAGTGTAACACATCGATATATTCTTTGGAATCAAATAAGGCCAAACCCACAATTAATAGCATAAGTTGGGTATGCCTATTTCCTCTGGAGGATGCGGGTAACTCTTGGCGCTCAGCAATCTTCTCTTTTCTCAATTCTTAGGCTATTTGGATGGGCATCGCATACTGTAAGAACTTGGATAATTAAACCGTGTGCTAGAGGGTTGGAATAAGGTTTAAGACAAGGGGAATGGGAAATTAGTGGCTTAGAGTGACTTTTGTGTAAAACATAGTATGTAACTCAAGGCTAAAATCAACGATATCTCATTCGAACCTGACTTAAACTATGAGAAGGTAAACCAAAAAAAACAAGAGAAATACTTATAGTCAAAGAGCCATTACTCATTCTCTGTAGATATAAGCAGAAGGTAGCAACTTGAAAATAGACTTGTAGGATACAAGAGTGTTCAGTGAATTTCAAACTCAAGAAGTGAAGAAGAAACACAAAACAAAACATAATCCCTGGAAGACGGGCCAGCCAGTGAAGTGGATGTATTCCTGTCCAGCTGGATATTCTCCCACTCCCAGCCAACAAAGTCTATGGTGGTGTACAGAAAAATAGAGTGCTAGTACGAAAACATCTTGTTGAAGTCCTCTGGTGCCCACAGACAGAAGTGACCAATCTGTATCGCACATTTACTGTAAGCTACAAACTACGTGTACTCACATATTGGATTGGCACAAAGATCCCATGTAAGCCAACGAGGGTAATGGAACCTACATGGGCCGAGGTTGCTCACCGATTCAAAATTCCAGCTGGGAACTTATCCCTTTCGAAAAAGGAAGAGAAAGAGAGCAAGTTTACAGCCCAAAGGGCAGGGCAGTGGCGGGCAGGAGGGGGAGGGAGGGGTAGGGTGTAGGCAGCGGTGGAAAAGGAATTGTTTGAACAATTTTGGAAGCAGAGAGCGATGAGAAGACCAGTACGGCACAGTTGGTGTCGTAGTATTAGAATAGAACTTCTTCCTATTCACTACCCGGGGCAGGATCCTACCTTATTTTGCTTCTCGAATGGGTGGTTTCGAAACTTCCTCCACTGGCATCAGATTAGTCTTCACCTTGTGACATGTACACCCAGTCAATTGCCAGCAGACTTTGCTGAGGCTATACTTAACTTGTTGAAGTTCAACCACCGTAACTTCCAAACACATGAGCAAGATATAAACTAGAGGAGAAGAAATACCTTGGTGCTAGCAGTTGGCTGCTATAGGTTGCAGAATATCTGCAATATGAATCAGACACCTGTTTCATATCAGTACTTGGAATGGCAAGCCTACAATCTTATGGGAGAAAAGTCAGTTTGGTTGCAATCTTCAAAGTCAGGTTGAGATAAAAGGCAGGGCACTATTCAACTTACCCTCTTTGCAGACGGTATTTCTAGTATCCTACCCCTTATCTTTTTCATGGAGAGGGCATTAGCCCTGTGATTGGAAGAGAGGGGCAGCAGAATGATACTCGGGTGATCATGAAATTCAATACAACAGCCTATACCAAGTCAGGCAGTTTGCTCGAATGGCTAGATGAACAATTGCTCCTGATCCTTGATTGTCAGGCAACTCTATTCGCTATCATTCCCTTTCAAGCATATCAAACAGCAGAGGTGTTGAATACCTTTAAGGCCAATGACATTACGGTCAGAGTAATCCCCAGGAGCTGTACTAGTCTTGTACAGCCTCTCGATATCTCTATCAACTGTCCATTTACGGACATTTTAAAAGTTAGTATATTTTCTATTAGATTTAAGAAGCAAAGAAATACTCACTCAGTAAAAAATATAGGCGAAAATTGACTTTCAGTTGGAGGAGATCAAGGCAGAGAGAGAGCTAGAAATTAGCAAAGAGAGAGCATTCGCAGGGAGTATGGTGGAAAGGAGGCAGATTGCAATTAGCTGGGTAGTTGGAGAGGAATGAGAAACCATCTCCAGAGAGAAAGCGGAAGTTGTTCAGCATTCTTTCTGGGTGGTCGGACATTCACTCCCTCTTGATGGGAGGGAGCACAAAGTGTTATCTATTAATGAATGAGCAAATGACTTCTTAGTAGAGGGGCATAAGGAATGGATGATTTGGGAAGATGAGAATGATAAGGGTGAAGATAGAGAGGATTTTGGGGAAGCTGTTGATGTTAGCCAAAAGGAAGAAGCAAATTTTGTATATGAGTAAATGGCAAGATATACTAAGCTTGATATGGCATAATAGACATGTCAAACCCTTGGTGTTTTAGACTTTATTTTAACTACCTAACACACAATTCAATTTTTGAAGATCTTACGGTATCCATTCAGCTGTAGGCGGAAGACAAGAGGGTGGCAATTCACACCTAGTACCTCAGTTAAGCGATCGAAGAACAAGGAAAAAATAGATCATTCTTCAATCTTCTTGAAAGCGAAATACTAAATAGTAAGCAGTTTTTAATAAAAAGCTGGAACTTGATTTCAAATAAAGTGGTGTAAAAATGGGTTGTGAAAGGTTGATAGTGTATAAATATGTCTGCAAAATTGAACACAACTATTCAAGCAACTATCTGCTCTTCTAAATACTCCCTATCTCCCAATATGTCTTCCAGAGTACTTAGAACTTGTAATCCTAATCCCAACTACCATATCCCTGATCCCAATCTCTCTGGTATAGATCTTCTAGATTCATTTGACCTATTCAGGTCTACAAGTTGTAGTAGAGTAGATGAGCAGATACCTATTGAACTACTTCCTCCTAAACAAGTACCAGATCAGCCACAGAGATCAATAGCTGAAATCAAGCCAAATGATATCTCTAAACGTCCCACTCAGTCTCCTCCTATAGTTACAGCCTCCTCCTCCTCCTCTAAGCTAGTTCAATTCACACTTAAAGTCAAAACATCTGTGAGCATAAAAAATCACTCTTGCAGTCGAAATGTACTGCCCCTTACTAAGCCACCTTTAGAGCTCCAGAACTCTCGTCCTAGTCTGTCACCTTTTGAACCAATTACTCATACTGCCCCAGAGCATGCTGGAAACCATTTGCTTCCCCGAAGTATTACTTCTCTGATGGAAATTAATCCTATTCATAGATGGAATGTATTTTGGACCTCTGAGTTTGTAACATCCCTAGCAAACAATACCATCTTGTATGCAGATAAGAGGCGAGAGAAACAAGAGGAAGGTGGTAGAGATTGGACTCCAGTTGCTGCAGGTGATATCTGTATTTGGATTGGAATTCAAAATCATATTGGATTACTTGGTCTCACACCTTCTATTTATTGGAATCATGATGACCTTCTACTTTCAAAGGATGGTCTACCAACTACTTACTTCATGTCCCAAACAAGATTTGAGCAAATCAAGTGCTACTTTCATGTGTCACATCCTTCCTCAGAGTCCCTTATTTTACCCACTCAGCCATGGTATCATAAGGTAGAGCCACTATTGACACAAATAAAGCAGGCATCTCAGACCAATTGGCTACCAAGTTCTAATACAATCTTTGATGAAGCTATGTTTCTGTTCACAGGGCAATCAGTTCATATTACCAAGATGCCTAATAAACCAATTGGACTTGGCTATAAGGTCTCAGGTTTCTCTCTTGCTCATCATAGGTTTATGTATGACTTTCATCTTTCTGCAAATGTCGTATGCTTTGATCCTGTCAGTTAAGAAGCAAAATAGTATTCAGATCATTCTCCCACAGGTCAAATGGTATTCTCCTTGTTCAGGTAGCTGCAGCTTCGCCATCGCAATATATCCTGCAATGTGTTTATGGATAATTTCTTTATAACAATTCCCTTACTTTCTGCAGTTAGAACGCTACATGTAGGAGGCTGTGGAACTGCAAAAGCAAATCAGACTGGTTTTCCTAAAGAATTTAAGTTTGATAAGAAGAAAGTGTAGCTGGACTCTCACTTTAAAAGTGTCTAGTCCTAGATGGAGTAGGGGTTCTAGCCTGGATGGATAGTGCTCCTGTAGTTATAATGACAATATTAAATTGTCTGAGTAGGGAGGTGGAAAAAGAGAGATGGTTTCCTAGAAATAAAAGGTCTAATGCAATCGGTGCTGTAAGCGAGCTTCAAGGACAACCAAGTAAAACCCTTCAAATAAGCCTGGTTGTCCATGAATATAATCAGCATAAAGTTGATGTTGATGTGGCTGATTAGTACAGAACCTATTGTCACACACCTGACTAAGCGAGGAATATAGTTTCACATGACTCATGGGTATAAGTCATAGGTTTGTGATTTGTTTCAAAGGACTCGCACCTGCGACGTCATTGTTATAATGTTATTGGTTGATGTTTTTCACATGACTACGATTGTGGTCATATGATTGATGAAGTTTTGCATATAACTCTAGTTACGAGTCATGGGTTTTACTCATGTGACGCGAGTTGTGCACATGACTTGTTATTTGAATTATGATTGGTTTAGGTATGTTGCGCAGTTGAATTGTTAGAAGTCAGCTAATGGATTTCGCACATGACTCGCTTGGAGTCATGTGGTCGTGTAACTCAAGGGTATGAGTGACCAGGGTTTGGCTTGTGGGAGGAACACCTATATAAAGGGGCCGTAACCATCGAGTAGTTAGCAAGCTCCCTCTCCGCAATTTTCACCCCCCCTCCCTTTACGAACGTTCTTCAACACCATTAGCTTCTGGTGTCCCCCACCTTCACGCGCACAATTCGTGCCTGCGATCAGGCTTCACAGGTCCAATGGCCACCCAAAGCCTCTCCGCCAAGTCTTCCCAGCACTCCTCCCGTGCCCCCACCCCTCTCCCCTCACAGCGGCCACACACAATCGCTCAGTTCCTTGCACAAAAGGAGCTCATCGGTCGCGCTTCTGAGCCTATCCCCAGTCTCTCAGAAGAAGAACTGTCTTCACTCACCCCTGGGGAAGCAGATCTGATCTCCTTGCTTTCCTCTGCCACGCAAGGGCTCGTCTCCCTCACTGGACGTATCAACACACTGGAGAAATCCATCACATCCCTCCAGACGGTCACCGTGGCAATTGAGTAGCTCCCTGACATGTACACCTTGCTCGATTCTCGAACCAGTGAAGTGCAGAAAGTCATTTACGCCACCAACTCCGCCGTTTGCTCTTTGGGCAAAGACACCCAGAGCTCGCTTAGAGACCTCGCTTCGAGGGATTCATCCCCCACCACCATCCGACCAGCACCCCCCACTACGGCACCTACCGTTCCTGCCAAACCAGC
>QOVD01001383.1:0-23229 GCA_003521225.1 Tuber microsphaerosporum | reverse complement strand
TGCTGAGATGTACTTTAATGATGGAGATGATGATGGTGGGGATGATTGGGGGGACGAAGGGGGCGGTGAGGACTATTACTAGACGGATGAAGCGCGCAACTACGAAAAAGCACCCTTGGTTTCTCTGACTTTGGATATCTATTTTTAACCTCTGGTTCTAAAGCCTAGTTTTTTCTCTTTTTCCTTTTTTTGAATTTCTTGTCTTTTTTTCCTCCGGCCTTAGGGCAAACAGCACCTCGTGATATTTTGAGCCACTCAAACAAAGGAAGAAAGAGAAAAGGGGAAAAAATAAAAACAAAGTTTAGCCTGCATTTGGGCTGAGTCCTCTAAAGGCCCCCAGCCTCCCACAAATCGGGATTCCTAGATTCGAGGCGTCACTGCGTCAAGGGTTTGTTCACAACAAGCTCTCCCTCATCACCATCTCCTTCAGTTAGTGTACTGCGGTATCAGTGTTTGTCTCCCCGCTAGCGCCTTGATCTGTGTTAGGCCCCCCACCCCTCCTCTCTTCAAACCCTGAATTGGGATTTCTTTTCCTCCTTTATCTGCTATGCGGGGGTCCCCCTGCTTACATCTCCCTTGGGATCTAAGGTGCTTTTTTACACGAGTTGGGCTAACGGTGTCTAGTGGGTTTACGTTATGTCACCGTACTGTATTGTGTTGTGTTGTATCGGAGGCTACTCAAATATACTATTCAAACCCTAAACTTAGACGAGTGACGGTCTGTGACCGCGTTATAAACCAGCTGAGAAAAGAGTTGGGTACCTGGGTTATCTGCTTAGAGATAATCACGCTCAAATGTAGCAGTCTGTACGAGCTGACCTAAGCTAGGTCTAGCTTCTTTTTTTTTGCACGTACTGAGATAATCATAGTAGTCTTGTTTATACTTTAGGGTGCAGTATACTCAAGGTGTCGTCCATGGGGTAATTTCTTTCAGAGTTCGCTAGAGATCCACTCTGCTGTCCTGGTTAGTTAGTTTAGTGGTAAATCTTGGGCTCTGAATTAGCCCAGGCGCTAATAGGACACTATTCATCAGCATAATTGATAACTCTTTGAATTGCTGCCTGGGTTAACGATCGGGTGATATTGGGTTTTGGTAAGCTTGCTCCGTGATCATTGGAAAGATGGGGTAGGATAAGGTGAATATAGGAACCTAATGTGACACTACACTGCCCAGCGCTGTGTGGGTTCTGTGCTCGGCGGTCTTGATGGGTATCGGGAGGCAGGCCCTTATCGTTACAGAATATGGTACGAGGTTGGAGGAAGAGCCTTGCGGCCTGTATTGAGACTATGAAGAACTGTGTTGTGATGCTTTAAATTAGGTGATACTCGAGTATGTAGGTTTTGGAATGATTTATTCATAAGGCTTATCTACTTGAATATATCACAGGCTGGTCGGTTCCATCGGTCTGCCTACCGTAGCACAAGACCTGTGCTGCCCGGTAGGATAGCACTTAAAGAGGTGTGGATTTCCGGCTGTCGTTGCAGTAAGCACGAGCAGGGTGTTGGCATAAATTTGGGGAAGATTGATTGGACAGCCCTGAGGTATCAATGAGGTTCCACAAAAGACCCCGCTTTCCTTCAGCCCCAAGGAATCCCGGCGGTCGATTGACTTCATCACCCATCATCATCTACTAGATCCTAAGCAGCAAAAGCAGAAAATGTCTCAATCATTCAGTAATAATATCAACTCTTTGAACACGACTGTTACGAATAACTTTACTGTTGCCGATGATCGATCTAATATCCTAGCCTGGTTATCTCCACTGGAGCCCAGGCTAAGGCACCAGGACGTTCAAGACCGCCGAGTCGAAAATGTAGGGGAATGGCTCCTACAAACCGAGGAGTTTAGAAACTGGTACGCTGGCGATGGTGAATCCGATAACGCAGTTTTGTTTTGCTACGGAGACCCCGGGGTTGGCAAGACTTACATCAGGTAACAAGGGCGAGCCCCGAGGGATGGAAGAGAAAGGGCAAGTGCTGACACGCTGCAATGTTAGCTCATTGGTGATAGATAACTTGTGCGATCAGGCCAGAGGGCAAAACGTCGCCGTTGCATGCTTCTATTTCGACTTTGCCGCCCAAAAGGAACAGTCATTGGTGAGTATGCTGGGCGCCCTGCTCAAGCAGGTTGTGAGCGGGCTAGGAAAGATACCAGAAGAAATAGCGCAAGCCTACGAAGATCAGAAAAAAGTCCTTGGTGGACGGGGGCCAAGACTCTCCGATATTGTGAAGATGCTGCAGACTGCGTCTTCCGAAAAGCGAACATTCATATGCATCGACGCTCTAGATGAGTGTGTCCAAGGATATCGGATAAAGCTTCTGGATTCGCTGAACCAAATCCTGCAAAAATCCTCGGGCACTCGGATCTTTGTGACTGGAAGACCGCACATTCGGCCTGAGATCGGAAGGCGTCTTGCTGGAAGAGTAATTAGTGTATCCATAAGCACCAAGAGAGATGATATCATTAGATATCTTCATAGCAGGCTGGGCGAGGATGCAACCCCGGATGCAATGGATAGTAGCCTGGAGGTAGACATCTTGAAGAGAATCCCCGATGATATTTCTGAAATGTATGTGTTATAGAAGCAACGATAGCGGTGAAGTTGGCTCAAGTTATCTACTGACAAATACATATCTAGATTCCTGCTAGTCTCGCTGAATATTGATGCGATCCTGCAAGAAACCACAATCCATCGCAGGCGGCAAAGGCTCGGCGCAATGACTGATGGTTTGGGGCTGGGGGATGCTTATGGCGTAACGGTTGATCGAATAAAGGGACAGGGTGGGGAGAGGTCGAGGCTTGGCATGGCCACTTTGATGTGGATCTCTCACTCGGAGCGGCCCCTGAAGGCCGATGAGTTGTGTCACGCCCTGGCAATTGAAATAGGGTCGCCAGATCTCAATACCGACAATGTTCCTTCAATAGGGACATTAGTAGCATGTTGTCAAGGACTTGTTGCCGTAGACAAGGAAGTATCCACGGTCCGGTTAATCCACTTTACCCTTCAAGAATATCTCCGGGCTCATCCCGAGCTTTTTGGTACAGCTCACTCGATAATGGCAGAAACCTGCTTAAGTTATCTGAATTCCCAGTCGGTCAGGCATCTTTCGACCAGCCCCTCTCCCGATCTCCAGAGCACACCTTTTCTCGAATATTCTTCTCTATATTGGGGAGTCCACGCCAAAAGGGGCCTTTCAGATTGCGCGAAATCACTTGCGCTGAAGCTATTTGATGACTACAACCACGTATCCGTTAGAATCCTCTTGGGGTCGCAGGAATCGTATTTGCGCGCTATTGATTTCAATAAACTTTCTTTGTTTAGTGGTCTACACTGGTCATCCTTCTTCGGGATCGTGGATATTGTAGCTAGTTTGGTAGCGGCGGAAGGTTGTGATGTCAACCTAATAGACTGCGCTGGTAATACGTCCCTCGCGTGGGCTGCTTGGGGTGGGCATGAGGGGGCGGTAGAAATACTGCTCGGACGAGACGGCGTCAGCCCCGACAAACCAGATGAGTACGGCCGAACGCCACTCTATTGTGCTGCTCGGAATGGGCATGAAGGAGTGGTGAAAATACTACTCGGGCGGGACGGTGTCAACCCCGATAGACCGGGCAGGTACAGCCAAACACCACTCGGTTGTGCTGCTTGGAAGGGGCATGAAGGAGTGGTGAAAATACTACTCGGACGGGATGACGTCAACCCCGACAAACCAGATTGCGATGGCCAAACACCACTCTCCTGTGCTGCTTGGAATGGGCATGAAGGAGTGGTGAAAATGCTACTCGGACGGGACGATGTCAACCCCGACAAACCAGACAAGTACGGCCGAACACCATTCTATCACGCTGCTCGGAATGAGCACGAGGGAGTAGTGAAAATACTGCTCGGACGAGACGATGTCAGCCCTGACAAACCAGATAACGACAACCAAACACCACTCTGTTATGCTGCCCGGAATGGGCACGGGGGGGTGCTGAAAACACTACTTGGGCGGGACGACGTTGACCCCAACAAACCAAATCAGTACGGCCAAACGCCACTGTATTGTGCTGCCCGGAATGGGCACGAGGGGGTGATGAAAATACTACTCGGACGGGAAGACGTTAACCTCAACAAACCAGATCAGTACGGCCAAACACCACTCTATTGTGCTGCCTGGAATGGGCATGAAGGAGCGGTGAAAATGTTACTCGGACGGGACGACGTCAACCCCAACAAACCAGATAAGTATGGCCGAACACCACTTTGCTATGCTGCTCGGAATGGGAGTGAGGGGGTGGTGGAAGTGCTGCTTGGACGGGATGATTTCGACCCTAACAAACCGGATAACGACGGCCAAACACCACTCTGTCATGCTTCTCGGAATGGACACGAGGGAGTGGTGAAAATACTACTCGGACGGGACAACGTCAGCCCTGACAAACCCGATTTCGACGGCCAAACACCACTCTATTGTGCTGCTTGGAATGGGTACGATGGAGCGGTCAAAATACTACTCGAACGAGACGGCGTCAACCCCAACAAACCAAATCTGTACGGCCAAACACCACTCTTCGGTGCCGCCTGGAATGGGCGCGAGAGTGTGGTGAAAGTACTGCTCAGATGGGACAACGTCAATCCTAACAAACCAGACAACGATGGCCAAACGCCACTCTGTTGCGCTGCCTGGAATGGGCACGAGGGGGTGGTGGGGGTATTACTCGGATGGGACGACATCGACCCCGACAAGCCAGATAACGATGGCCAAACGCCACTCTCCTGTGCTGCTTGGAATGGGCATGAAGGAGTGGTGAAAATGCTACTCGGACGGGACGACGTCAACCCTAACAAACTAGATAACGATGGTTAAACACCACTCTGTTGTGCTGCTTGGAATGGGCATGAAGGAGTGGTGAAAATACTACTCGGATGGGGCGGCGTCAACCCCGACAAACCGGATAACGACGGACAAACACCACTCTGTTGTGCTGTTCGGAATAGGCATGAGGGAGTGGTGAAATTACTGCTTGGGCGGGACGGCGTCAACCCTGACAAGCCGGACAAACTGGGCCAAACGTCGCTCTGGTGGGCTGCTGAGAGTGGCCATGCGGGGGTGATAGCCCTACTACAGCCCCCAGCGCGGCCCAAGGCTGAGGAGGCATCGCCCTCCCTACCGCCTTCGAATGCAGATAGCCTATGCGCTATTTTTGCAAGGGCCGCAACAGCTCCTTAGACATGCCTGTCGTTGCTATTGATCCTCCTCATCCCGCTCAACCTCCTCCCACAGTTTAAAATTCTGCCTTGCGCCAATTGCCGCTTTTCCTTCATCTCCGGTGTAAGCCTGCTACAAGAACCTAGCTTAAATGTTCTCTTTTGGCCGAAGGAAATCATATGTGATGGGAGGCACATATATATCACATACCCACCCAAACTTCTCTGAGATTTTCCTATGCAACGGAGTTAGTATTTTCCAGCTCCTGCTTAGCTTGGCATTGGTGGGGAGGGCTATTTTTATTGTATTAAGATAAGTTGGCGTGGCTTGAAAGCTGAAATTTCCATCATATTTAATTTTTTTCGTTACCTTGCGCATTTTCCACAGTCCCTTTCCTCCCCTTTAAAATATAGACCTAGGTTGTTTAGATGTAGAAGAGAAAAAACTATAAAGCGCAGGTATTTTTGGCGCACGTGGGGAGCGGCGCAAACGCTAGCTGTTAACCAAGATACGACGGTTATTGGTTACCACTATGGACATAGTTTGATGAAGGTCATGTTTACAGTATATGCCACGACCCTCCAGGCATGAGCCTGAAGGCCAGGTTGGGGGGGCTGTCCACACTTTTTAGTCTTGCTATCAGGGAAAGCTAATGGACCAAAGATTCTCATAACTACGAAATTAGCTCTCGTTCTGTGCGCACCGTACAGACTCGAAAACCCACCATACAATCAATCCCTTCATCCACACTCTTAGATACAGATCCCCTGCTCGGTGCACAATTTTAGAGAGCAGCACCTAGCACACGCTGGTATATCTTCTTCACTCCGCCCACACTCAACTTGGCTTCCGGAATGCCCCGCGAGGGTTGCTCTTCTGAACGGGTAGTAACTGCTGTTGTAATCTCTGCTCTTTTGGTCACTAATACTCCCAAATGCTAATTCTAATTGGCTAATACGGCACTGGACTGGCATTGGCCCTAGAGTCACTTCGCGTGGTGCTCCATAGCATCTTAGGATTCACGAAAGAAGTGAAAGATAATCTTGTTGTCCGGAATGTGTTGCACTAGTTGGAATGTGAAATGGTCGGTATCGCAGGAATGGTGACTCGTACGGTGGAATGTGTGGTGGACGAGGAATGGCAGTGAGCACTGGAGATATGAAGGCTGGCATAGGAATATATATAGAAATGGATGAAATCCTGATGGCTGCGCTGGGCTTAGAAGCTTGTATATATGGTCTGTTATGATATTTGGGGAGGTATATAAGGCAAGCGCGACAGGACGAACGAATACGATTCTATTTAGGGCTGACTTTTGATTTCAAATCTGAATCGAAGATGAGGCGAGTGACTTATCGTGATGTGTAATTTGGGAGTATGAAATGGGGAGAAGATATCTAGGGCAGTTATCCTTCGAACGGTATGGTGACCTAGTTACCAAAACCTTATGATAGGAATCTATGAATCTTGCTATATCCGGGGCCCTCAGCAAGTCGTCGAAAAGATACATTCTCGCGCTTCCTAGAACAAACCCACCACAACAGCAGCAACAGTCCTTCAAAACAACCTACATTCCCGAGTACAATTCTCAGCCACCAGGCAAAGTCCCATATCTATTCACGCCTTCATTTCCCTGTATATACACTCTGTCTCCCCTCCCTCTTCAATCACCCCCTCTTCCACTCGTGATTCCACCCATTCTTCGCCGGCGTATCCGTCGGGATCCGAAACTCCACAATCGGATACCTAAAAATCGACTTAGCAACCGCCCTCTCGTAAAGCCCTGGACTCGTAAGCCTCAATTCCTCGCACGCATCCCTCATCTTATTGTACTGCCTCTCGAGTTCGTATTCCCGCTCCTTCCGCTGCGCGGCCTGGTACAGTTTCCATGCTCGATGGATCGTCCAGTGCCGGAGCATGCGCATTGTGCCGAATCGAAGCGGGCGGGGGGTTTTGGGGTGCTGGAGGGAGTAGCGGATCAATTCTGCCAAACATCAATTGGCTAGCCACAACTGAGATGGAATCGAAAAAACCACTTACTAACTCGAACGTCGGTCGGAGCGCCCTTCTTTGACTTTTTCGCCATGCTGCGGGTGAAGGATGTGGGTACTGTGCCATTTCCCAGGGCGGTTGCTGCGCGGAGGGCTTGTAGGTGGGCGGGTATTGAGAATTGAGGGAGGGAGAGCGTCGTAGAACTTATTCGGAGCATCTTTGGTTCGGTGGTGCTTTTTCGGAGGTGGTGTTTCGTGGGGATGTTTGGTGGGGTGAACTTAAACTTTTTTTGCCAAGGGTCCATGTCTTGGCAGTATTAGATGAATGCAGAGTCTGTCCTGATAGGCAATGATAGCACTGTTAAGCTTCAATGGTAAGCACTGCGGGATATGATGATGGTAATCTTCTGCACTTTTTCGGCAGTAGGCAGAGCAGTAGGCTAGTTTAAGACCAGAAAAATACCGTATTCCAGATCTTGATTCTTGACAGGAAGTGGACCTAAGGGTAACCCAATACCCGGTTAATACAGTGCTCGAGTACAGTTTCACAAGGTGTAAACGTGCCAGAGTATTCCCGCCTGCCTCCAAAGGACTGCGCGCAGATCTTAGATCCCGTCGATCTTTTGCAGCCGTGATGCCATACCATGCGAATACCAACGTCTAACAACAGCAGCGCCAGCACAGTTGCCAATGCTCCCAACGTCTCACCCAAGCAATCCGACCCGCTGCTCCCCCAACCTCAAACCTCCCGAGCTAGCCTTACTCGTACTCTCAGAGAAAAAATATCGTCCCATAAACTACTGCCTGCAAATGCGGACCTGAGCAACCGCACCCAAAATGCTAAGATAATCTCTCGATGCAGACTAGCCTCAAAAATACCAGCGGCTAGGCGAACCTTACCCTCATACTGCCGCTCAGGGGAATCTTTGGCAATAATTTTCTGGGAGAAGTTTACGGTGCTAGCTTGTAAATTAGTTTGCGAGGTATTTTTTGGTTTCCCTGACGCGTTGATCTTTGTGAGGTTGTTTCTATCCGGGCTTTACTTTAGGGAGTGAAGGATCTTTTATTATCGGGGGTGGTGAGTGCCAGAGTCTGCATTCATGCGGGTCTATTTGTAGAATGATTTTCGGTGATCGGATGCGCGATACTGGTCCGTAGGAAGACTTTTATAGGCAATTGATACTTGTATGAGTACCGTAGGCGTTGGAACACAGTTCAATGGTGGCTTTTCGGTAACTCGAGTACCGATATATTGGTAAGATGCCTTTCCTCTTCATGAACTGCTCCCTTTTTGTCAGAATTATAAAAAATCCCGACAATACTATGATGCTTCTAAGAGCGGCGACCACCGCGGGGAGATCTCTACTGCATGCAGTACTCGAGTACCTCTCGGAACGATCCGAGACCGAGCAAGACATAAAATGCCGGTATAAAGGTTAGCTTGCGCCAAATACCAAGACCCCACTGTCACGATGGATCCAAGCTTATCCCAATCAAGACCATAATATAGGAGTCCGCCTTCCCAAAGTCCAAGCACAACCCCGGACTCCCTTATACCCAACCACACCCCTTTCCCAAATCCTTTTCTCCTTCTCTCCCTCCTCCATACCACACATACCACACTCGTTTGATAATCCACCAACCCACAAACACACTCTTTTTCAGACCAACTCGAACCTTCATTTCCCTTCAGAAAAATCTCCCAACAAAAAGAATAAAAGAATGCAATTCAAGGCCCTCACCCTCCTCCTCACCCTCGCCGCCGTCGCCATCGCCGCCGCCGTTCCTGGACGCATGGAGGACGCTGCTATCAGGTATTTCACCGATGAGTGCAAAAGCCAAGGTCAGACTGTGATCTGCTGCGGCAAGACTACTTCCAAGGGCAACTTGAAGGGGAATCTTAATGGCGCGGATGTCACTTGCATTAACGTTCCTTCTTATGTTTTGGCCGGCACGTTGTCCCCTATTATGGGAAGAGGAATCGGGGCTAATGGGGGGGATATATAGGAAACCTTGAGCAGACCCAGGCTCAGTGTGATGGTGGACTTGGTTGCTGTAGCAATGAGGCTATTAAGGTAGGCTTTTTTAATTTTCACTTTTTTCTCCAGTGTATGAGGCTGATGGTTTCACAGGGAGGAGATGTCAGCGGGTGTTCCGGTTTCGCGGTCTAGGTTAATTGCCCGGCTCACTGCTGCGCTTGGGATGTACCGGACGGTGTAGGAATAGGGGAAGCCGGATCTTGGGGGGAAAGATTTGTTCTATATCAATATTATTAGTGTGGCATATTTAGCAGTTTAATCTAATTGTACCAACAGGCGATTGCTATTTCCTGGGGGGGTCTCTAGTTTTTTTTTCGCCTCGCCTCGCGTCGCGTGTGCTGAGACCCAGTTCTATTCATCATAGGCAGTCGGGAACTACAATCTGCAACCATTCCCACGGGCGAATTGCATTATTATTCAAGCTCCCCTCTCCGAAAAAAAAAAAAAAGAAAGAAAAGAAAGAAAGAGCAAAGAGAGCAAAGAGAGAAGAAAAAAAGAAACATTTTTAGTAGTCGTCTGCAATGCCAGCATAAAAGTCCTCCATAGTGTCGCCAAACTCTCGCGCACTTGCGGCAAACTTGGACGTCGCAGATTTCTTCCGGGCAGCGCTTAAACGGGGCTGCGCCCCCACCGAATCTGGATCGCTGCTGTCCGTTTCCGATCTCGTACGCCCCAACGTCTTCAGATGGGCGAGATATTTCCTGCGGACCTTCTCCTTCATACTCTTCTCTAAAGCCACTCCCGCCTCGGGCATCGCCCAAGGCCAGTACCACTTCCCGTGCGAGCCACGTGTGTAAAACTTCCGTCCGCCCTGATCGTTAAAAGCCTCGATCCAAAGGTGGCAAGCGCTACAGCTTAGTTTGCTCACTCCAATGTAATTGAATGGGGGGACATTGTCCCACCCACTACCGTCCGGGGTCCCGAGATAGTGAATCAACGAACACTCGGAATGAACATGAAGTATGCCCCCCCGCCCTGAAACTTTCTCAAGTTCAAGCGCCTCTTTCTGCTGCCATTCGTAGTATTGAATTGTCACATTCCGCAAGACGGACAGCCACTCCGGCCGCGATTGGGGTAACAACACGGTACGAGTCCGGTCCGGGACCTTGGCGATAGACATTTCATACTGCAAGGCGGGCCGAAGACGGGGGGAGTGGGCAAATGAAAAGAGTACGTCAATGGTACGGGAAAGGGAAGTAAGCTTTTCCAGAGCACGTCGAAGCTGAAAGGGGCCTTGGGGACGACAATCTAGTAGAGAAGTTATGTTAGAGGCTAGAAAGTCAAACCAACTGGTACCGTATTAACTTGAATAAGAGCAGCATGTCTTAGGACGTCTGATTTTCCTCTCTAAGTAAGGTACCTGAGGGCATAGCGAAATATACGGCATAACGAAATATTTCGTGAGCGACACAAAATGATAGCCAAGATTTTCCTGTGCGGTTGCTTCTTCCCTAAGACATTTCCCACACACTGAATATTTCGTTGTGCCGTATATTTTGGTATGCCCTCCGGTACGTTACTCAGACGTCCTGAGACGTGTTGCTCTTATTCAAGTTAATACGGCAATAGGGAGTAGAAGAGGATACCTTTTAATTCATTAGCCAAATTGTCGCAGCCGAAATTTTGATCCCCCAAGAGAAGTGCCACGCCTTCGCTAACCAACATGCTTTGGTTATACATCGTCTCCCATTCATCATCTGTAAGTCCCTCTTCCGGATGTATATGAAGTTTATTCAGCGATCTCAGCAGTAAGAGTAATGGAGTCGCAGTTTCGTGCAAGTTGAGATCGAAGCCGTCTAGGTCGGTGCCCACACGGCGTCTACCAAACTCCCGCATAAAAGATAAAAATTCCGTCTTCCACTTCCCCACCCGCTTCACATGCTTTTGTAAGGAGAACAGGTGCACGTCACGAAATATCGCTACTCGCAACGGGATTCCTATTTCATCCGGTATTTTTGGTGAGTCTCCCGTGGTTTGGTTCGATCCCCTATTCTCCGCATACTCGCTCGATAAGGCTTGTAAATTTTTCCATATTTTATTTATATGGTCGACTACTTCATCCTCTACCCCTTCGTTCCCGGCTATTACGAGGCGGATCTTTTGGTTCGCCGGGTCTAGCTGCAGTGCTATCGCAATCACCTGATGTTCGTCTTTGTATACGGATATTTCGGCCAATGCATCGAGGACGGGAAGCCTGCGAATATTTGTATCGCGGTCTTCGGTGATACCGGATTCGAAAATGTGACCTGCGGTGTTTACGCGGCGAGGGAAATCGTCTGGCTTGCTCCGGTGAGAATGACACATTATGGCAATCAGGTTATGCAGGTCGACCTCGTTAGCCATGGTCCTGAAGTACTCGTCAAGGGGTTAAGTTAGCTGTGGTGGGCTTTTTCTAGGACAAGTTTTTTAGCGCAAGAACCCATAAACACTTGAATAATTGGACCGGTGGGTATACTCCCGTTTGAAAAGTCTTCGTAGCCACACTGGTCCATTCATGTAGTTGCGGCTGGCGCAGTACCGTATGATCTCAAATAATTGAACCAAGTGCTATGCAGTTGAGAATTACCTACTTTAGAAAAGGGGGGGAAACCACCGCAAAAAAGGAGCTACTCAGACTCCCGACAAAGAAGAAAAAAGAAAAAAAGAAAAAAAGAAAAAGCGCCAGACCTTACTAGAGGAGGCAACTCCAACGACATAGCACACGGTTCAATTATTTGAGATCGTACGGTATGTTGGTGACAGCCAAGCAACAGCCACAGCTACATGAATAGACCAGTGTGATTGCGAAGGCTTTTCAAATGGGAGTGTAGTCTGAAAGGTTCTCTAGAAGAGGGGCAAAAACATACCAAAAAACCAGCTCTCTGAGAGAAGGAAAAGAAGAAGGTTGTTGACGAGGGAGGGGAGGTGTGGGATCCACAGCGGGGTGTGACTCTGCTCGTGCTGTATTCCGGGTATCACGTTATTGAAAATCAGACTAAAAAGATCAGGGTTAGCCGAGGGGTGCGGCTCTTGTAGCTTTGGCTTGGTCATAGAGTATCACTTGAAGAAGCGTTGGTTATAGATGTTGAAAACGGTCCAATGGCCAAGCTATGTACCGAAGACATGCACGAGCGAGTGATGCTTAAGAGCTTCATTCTATCTCAGAGGGCCGGGAAGACCCACTATTTATGCAGTGAAACGGCAACATATATCGGCAGCGGAGACAAAGTCAAAGGAAACAATATGAAAGACAAGGGAAAACAAATGAGAACAGAATTGCATATCTGGCTAATTGATTGAGCAGGACATGAGGGGAAAGTCAAATAGGGTAAGTCTAACTCGGAGAGTAGGAAACTAACACTAAGGGAGAATGGCCTGCTTTGTCGTACCCCAAGACGTAGAAAGTACATATCCGAAAGCACAACTTCAACAATGGATTACAGATTACTGGATAAGTGGTTGCCAAGAGTGATGACTTGTGAATCATGTTGTTTGTACTTTGGGCCTGGGGGGTTTTGTGTGTTGCATATTTTGGGTTTATGAGCTAAGGTGAAAATTCTACAGTCTGGAGGCGATAGGAGGTGGGGATTATCTGGAAGGGGATAGATAGAGGTCAAGTAATAAATAAGCTCAATTGGGATTAGCTACGTATTATATATCAAAAGCGAGTTGGCATTCTTTACCGATGGCTACGGTGGTTCGCTGCATTATCATTTACACACTTTTCACCTCCTTTATCATAACTTGCTTTTACCTCCCTCTCGCAATAGCTCCTCCAGTGGAACTCTCCCCCCATCACCACCGCCCCTGCTCCCATCACCCAATCCCTCAAAGTGTTCCTTCCACCCCCACTTCTCGCCAAACCTTCCCTTCCCTATAAGCACGTCTACAATCTCATTCCCTAACACCGGCAAAAATTTGAACGCATGCCCACTGCCTCCACTGGCGATGAACAGCCCCTCATATTCCGGGTGCCAAGTCACCAAAAAGTCGCCATCAGGGGTGTCACAATACCAACACACTCTAGTTTTCTTGAACGGCCTCTCTGAGAACTCGGGCACTATCTGCTTGACTGTATCCCTCAGCGCATCTTCACCCTCCCGTGGAACCGACCTTGGGAATACCGGTGTAGAGGAAGCGTATCCTTGTGCGTGCCTGGCAAACTTTAGAGTTGAGGGCGAGGTGTTTGGAGAGTGGATTATGTATGTCCCTGTAGTGAGGTTTAGGAGTACGGGCAGGCTTGCATACCGGGTTGCTTCCTCCCTGGACAAGGTTAGATAGGCCATAACTTGTCCCGACGGGACTGCTCGGTCGTGCAATTCCACAAGGCCGGGCGTCCATGCGCCAGCAGCGAGAATGGTAAGTCCTGCAGTGATCTCTTCCCCGTTGGTGAGTTTGACGCCGAGGACTTTACGCCCTGAGTAGAGGAGTTCTAACACCTCCGCTATTAAAAACCGGACGTTTTCCCGAGATTCAACTTCAGAGTGTAATATCCGCATTGCGGCTTCTGCGTCGACCCAGCCGCTGTTCCAATTTACGTACCCGGATGTTCCGCTGCACCCTCCTGCCATGAGGCTTCTGATGTCTTTCTTGGTGGGGAGATATTCTACCCCGCCCTCCGATTTCACATTGTTGTAGGAGTCTTTGAGGTATTTGTTCTCGCCATCTGCCGTGATGACTAGTCCTGTTTTGCGGAATGCTGGATGCCCAGCCCATTGTTTGAGGGCTTCTTGGCCCAGGGTCGAGTAGGCCGGATCCGCATAGTCTGCGCGGACGACACGAGAGGAATCTATTGAGGCAGTGTAGGGGCATGGGAGAGCATGTTTGTCTATGACAAGGACTTTGGTGGAATGATATCGGTCTGAAAGTGTACGGGCAGTGGACACTAGGGTGAGTTCCAAGGTTAGCTATGAGGAAGAGTTAACGGAGAAAAGAGTGGAGCTTACAGCCAAAGACTCCGCAGCCTACTATGATAATTGTCGACGGAGGGGTGAAAGTGGGAGCCATTGTCGGTAATTACTAAAAGGGTCTGTAGCGGAAAGGAGGAGTTGAGTGGAGGAGAAGGGAGGTTATCTAGGGTGTGATATAGGGTGCAAGGTGAGCGGGAGTTGCTGTAGCAGGTAGGGAGCAGCACAAGGCTCACAAGGCTCACAAGGCTCACAAGGCTGGAAATAAGGCGAGGATGGAAAGAGGAGGAGGGTCTTGGCACAGGGGGCAGTTAGATATAACCGGTTAAATCGAGTGATATCCTATGATGATCAAGTGAAAAGGAAAATTTGCATAGAACTTGGATATGATGTACAAGTATAAAGAACTGAGTAGAGAGTATAAATTCAAATAACGGTGCGTCGCCGACGTTTTTCTCGAATCACCCGTTGCTGATTTCGGCTAACTCCTTGGCTAGGGATTTTGCTTAGAAAGTTCGAAGGCGGCAATCTTCGCTCTGACTATCATAGCTTTTATGCCCCTAAATACTACTATGGTAGAAGCCTCTTCAGACTTTCACACAAATGGGGTTTGTTTGTTTCCTTCTCCTCTCCCTTCTGTCTTTTTTTTTTCAAGGCATTTTTCACGCTAATTTTTTCTTGGATAGGCATTTGCTGGAATTAAGATCCGCGGAATGTCCTGGAATTAGAAACTATAAGAGTTCTAGAATTTTCAGAGGGATTTCCCATGCCTCAAATATGGTGACTTTGCAGACACTAGAATTACTAGAGGGTTGGAAGTCTTGGAGGTGGGAAATATCAGAGGTTCCAGTGTATCAGTATTCGTGCAGCCACTGGGATCGCATTATTCCACATGCAGCAATTCGCGAGCTACATATTAGGGTGACCTATCTCTTATCGATAAGGCGTAACACTACTTGTGCTAACTAGCTGCAATCTAGTAATTACGAGTACAGCCGCACTCCACTGTCCTGGACGGCCAAACCTGGACGGCCAAAGCCCAAAGGATCTGTCCGGTGCAGCGGGTGATCCGGGACAACAAGCCAGGTTCCGGCACAGAAGAATCCAGAACCCCCAGAGGCCCACGCGGGACGGCGAGATACCTGGACCACCGAGGCCCGAGACAGCGGGGTGTGACTCTATTCTGGGCATCACGTTATTGAAAATCTTAGACAAAAAAAAAACAAAAACAAAAACAATTAATCAATTAGCCACCAACCATCTAGCAGCGTAACCCTAGATATAACACAAGGAAGATAACACGAACTCCGCCCATACAAGCATCAATTGGTCAAAATCGACGTTACTCCCTCGCCTCACACCACCATGACAATCATTAAAGGAAGCACGCCAACATAAAAAACTACGGCCTAACTATCCAGAAGTTTGTCGTTACCCGCCAACTCTTCCTCCGCAAGATTTTCGTAGTTTTCTAGGCTTTCTTGAATGTGCACCTTAAACTTGATGACTTCATGAAGCATCTTGTCGACCTCTCCGTGGAATTTTTCCCGGAGGGCATGGCAAGCGTGTTCCAACTGATCGCGCCTGTAGTCTGTTAGACTGGCTCTTCCTTAAACAGTGAGAATTAGGAACTTACTCAATGGTAACACTTTGCATACGTTGCTCTAGGGCCAAGACGCCGTTAGACATGTTTAATCTCATGCTTGCAAGCTCTTTTTCGAGCTTCTCAATTTCGGCATTCGATGCATTTCCCTCTGCTGCCATGGTCTCCTTGAGCTCTTGGTATTCATCAACTGCGGTGCGGACTTTAGCGTGCAAGGTGTCAACCTCATCCCGTTTGTCTGCCAATGTCTCGACTATGCGATCTATCAACTCTTGAGTCTTGATAGCTTCGTCCTGGGCTTCGTGAATTCGTGCTCCAATTTCTTGTCGGAGCCTATTGAGAGCCGGCTTGACATCGTGTCGTAGATCCCGATTAAGTAGCTGAGCTGGCTGGTATCCGACCTCGTCCGCGAGTAACTTATTTTCGGGAGTCTGGGTCGGGAGGATGAGGAGCTCGAAGTCTTTTCCCTCGGCATTTCGAGATGACGAGGGTATGATGCCGATTTGATACGCTAGCGAGTTGTATCTCGATACTGAGCGCTCGAGAGCTTCGAGCTTTGATGAAGCCTCGGATTCGCGCTCCGCCAGTTGGATCTTAGCTTCCGTGATTTTGGAGGAGATGAGGGAAAGGGATTTGGAAAGCTTTTCACGGTCGTTGTTCATGCGGTCTATATCCGCTGGTGTTAAACCTTGTCTGTCGACAGCCTCTTGGAGGCTTTTCTTTTCGGCTGTCAACTCGGCAAGTTCTCGCTCAACGGCCTCAATCTCTTCCTTGAGCTTCTGATTGGATGCGGTAACCTTCGGTATGCGGAGTTCTAGGCGCTCAACGTAGGAAACGAACTTTTGTATATCACCTTCAAGAAGAATTCGGGTTTCCTCCAACCTTTTAAGAGGATCGGCAGATTCGTTCATTGCTTCAAGTTGTTTTTTGAGCTGCTCATTCTCTGATTCAAGCATTTCTAACTCCTCCTTGTATCCTGATTGTCGGTCTTTAAAAGAGGCGGCCATCTCGTTCAGGAATTCATCATGATTATCGACTTCCACAAGCCATGCTGAGTAGGAGCGGGTAAGGTATCTGAAAATGATCTTTTCCGCTGCAATGTCCACGCCTTCTGCTGCGGCTGCATCATCGAATTCCCCAGACTGAAAGCGTTCCATAGTGACTGCCAATTCCATCATCCAGTGCAGGATCCCCAAGAACTGCGGCCACGAATTCATAGATCCAACTGCAGCCAGTTGCGATTTGGTAATTGTGCTAGCATAGGGGTACCGGAGGGTTTTTAAGATGGGTAGAACTTCGTTTTCAATTGCTTTCTGGAAATTGTAGTTTGGGTCGAGCCTTTTGTACAACCACTGGAACACCATCGAAAAATCCTTCTGGGTAGGGCTCTTAAGGGAATTGGGACCAAGCGTATGCTTCATCTCTAGCTCGAACCCATTGTTGACGACGTACTCAAATACTTTACCGGCAATTTCGTGTCGATATGCAGAGTCTTTGAGTGGTCTTGGATCTCTCTGAACAGCTGCAGATGCAGCACTACTGAAGAAGCTGTTCATTTGACTGAAAGCCGCCACACCCATAGAAGAGCGACGCATAACGCTACTGCGACGCTGGGACGGGGGAGGCTGGCTAGAGGGAGCATAGGACTTGCGCGCAGAGTATCTTGAAGGGTCTCGCTTTGCAGTCGACATAATGTCTGGTTGGTTGTGTGCAGGACGAGCAGCCAGGGACATACGAGAGTTTGATGGCCTGGAGTTGGAGTTTGATCGCTTCAACGCCGAAGCAGGTTGAGGGATACCAGAATTATACATGCCTGAGCTTGGTATTCCGCTGATGGTCTGAAAGATAGGTTGTTAGACGATTCGTTGTTCATCTTGGCGGGGGAGGGGGAATACCTCTCTGGGACGCTTGAAAGCACTGAACAGGTTTGGATCCTGCGACATCGTGGGGGAATGAGAATCTTATATGTGACAAGAGTGGTATAGACCTAGTGTTGGAGGGAAATTGTGCTATGGTATGGTATGCTGGTTATTGCTTTGTGTGTGTATGATAATAGTGGTGATGGAGGGGAAACGAGTAAAGATCAGGAAGTCGTGCATCAAAACAAACAACCGAGCCTCAGGATGTGCTGAATAGCAACCGCTGCAAATATGAACAAAATGCTCTCAGCCCAACGTTAATCAGATTATGTATATTCGATACATTAAATTTTATTATGTGTAGATAGAGCCTATGTATTATAGTGTTCACGTATCGCACGCGACCAGGTGTTTCTTCCATCCTCGGCCCAGGTCCAGACATGCGTGTGGGCAACGGTAATCTAGAGCATTATACCGGTGACCTCCACTCACTCTGTGTTCCTCTCTCGCTCCCGCCTCTCCTATTCATTTCTTCTTACTTTCAACTCAATTTCAACATCCTCCTCTCCCTTATCTAATCTATCCTCACTGTTTCCTTTGAGTTTTAGAAAGGAATTATATATATCACGTCTCTAAACATGCGGGAAGATCTCATAAATTCCGCTGTAAGTTCTATCATGCGAACTCGGTCCTTTAATTCGCGTTTTCTAACTTTACTCTAGGTTACATGTATGATTTCCGATCCTCGGTATTCATCAAAAATGTACTAACTCCTATCCACAGTTCTCTCCGACCCTGCTGTTGCTGCCGCACCCCTCGAGAAACGGATAGCTTTTTTACAATCGAAGAATTTGACCAAGGAGGAAGTCGATGCAGCTCTATTACGGGCTGGAGGGGCCCCTGGTCCCGTATCCACCAGTTTAGTGCCATCAGGCACCTATCCTTCAGTTGCATCACCACCGGCGCCTGGATACAATACCGGTTACTATGCCCCTCAACAATACCAGCAGATTGCAGCAGGGTATGTTCTTTCGGTGCGTATGGATTCAAATGGATAGCTAATTCTGCTCAAGGCCTAGAGATCGTGATTGGCGTGACTGGTTCATCATGGCAACCGTCACAACCACTATTGGATTCGGGCTATACCACCTGGCGAAGCGATATGTAGCACCGATGATCTCGCCCCCCACGCCACCTCAGCTAGAGACGGATAAGGCACTCATTGATGCAAAGTTTGCAGAAGCCTTTGACCTATTAGACAACTTAAAGAACGATACGGCAGCGCTCAAGACTGCCGAGGAAGAGCGTAAGAATCGCGTGGATGCAGCCCTCGCTGAGGTGGAGAATGTCATTCAGGGACTGAAGGAGGCCGGGAAGCGGCGTGAGGACGAGTCGAAGCGCGTCGGAGATGAGGTTCGCGGTTTAAGGGACTTGATCCCAAAGGCGCTAGAGGGACAGAAGGAGTTACAAAAGAAATCCCTCGAAGATTTACAGACCGAGTTGAAGAGTTTGAAACAATTGGTCATGAACAGGACCGGTGCTGCTAGACCAAGCTTCTTGCCCAATGGACCGGCTGGCACCCCACCGCTAGATCCAGGGGGTGCAGCGGGAGGAGCTGGCCAGACACTAGGTAGTATTGCGACACAACATGTTTTGGGCACAGGAGGAAATGCTCTTGGGGGTCTGCAGAGGAAGGAAGGTAGCGCACTGCCCTTTGGTGCCAAACCCGCAATCCCCGCGTGGCAAATGGCGGCTGCGGCAAAATCTTCTCCTGCCACACCAGCTGCAGGAGCTAGCAGCAGCGGAGGGGAGGGTGCCGAAGTCGGTTCAAGTTAATTTCTCTTAATTCGATTACTTCCTTCTAATTTCATTTGTTATGCCTGTTTGTCGCTTGGTTTGGGTGTTTGATTATGGGGAGGACAAAATAGGGCATGTGTAGCATATTATATATCATTAAGCAGAAGTTGATAATACCATAACTAGAGTTTCTTTTCGTCGTCACTATTCATACATGGGATGGGGATGTCCGGCTTATCGTGCATATCCCCAGACATGAGCGGGCATCAGAGCTTCAGCCTCAGCCGGGTAACAGAAAACCAAGCTGACCCAACAAGGTTCAGCCTCCGGGTTCAACTAAGGTTCTGTAACAGTGAGTTCGCAGCCAGCAACCAAGAGGGTTCTCATAATCACGCAGGAAAGCACCACCGCTAAACCACGCGTACACCTATCACACCCACCTTTCCCCACGATCTCTACCACCGGCCCTCTCTCCTTCTCTCCCCCTCACCACCAATAACCACCAATAAGACAACAAACGAAATAAATAATACCAATGGATTTTGCCCCCTACCAATCCGAGTCTCCAGAGGCCTCAAGAAACTTCATCCGGCCGACTTCTCCACCTGCACGATCCTCATATTCACCCCTCCCCACACCTCAAGTCCCCCCGCCAATACTGCCCACCCACTCTTCGCCATCGGGATGGGGTAGCGGTGGGCTAGGTCGGGAGACGATAAATCAGTTTGAGACGAGTTTGCCCATACGGTTTGTTTATCACCTTTCTCGGGGAAGATGGCGGGGAAGGAGGAGTAGTAGGCTGATCGGGATTTAGGTTGGACTGGGAAGCCGTTATGGCATACGTGCTATTGCCACCTGCTGGCGGTGTGTTGTTGTTGATTTTGGAACATAAAAGCGATTATGTTAGGTACTTTTACCCTACTTTTCTACTTTATTGAAGGATGGGGCATGGGCGCTGATTGGGGGGGTTTAGGTTTCATGCGTGGCAGAGTTCGCTTTTGTTTGCTTTCCTGGTGGTAAGTTTCCCCGGGGATGGGTGACTGGATGGAATGGAGTGCAGTGGTTAATAGTGGGGGACAGATCTTACATCTTATCCTTTCGTTCTCGGCGTTCCTGTCGTATTCCCTGCTAGTGTTGGATTTAGGCCTGATTGGGTATTTGGGGTTCCATGCGTATGTTGATGCGGATACTCTTGATAGGTATGCTTGGGGTTGTCCCTTACTTTGGGGGTTAATTTTTGGGAGGGCTGCTGACCATTGCTGGGGTATGATAGATGTGAAGTGCCTTTCTTTGGCCCCTTGGCTAGCTCGATTCTGGATGATGAGTAGGTGTCGCAAGGAGCTCCCGGCGGTTAATGGTTATTTCCTTTATAGTGGGGCCCGCATTTTTGTCTTTTCATGAGAAGCAGCCATTTGTATGATATAGAAGTGTATTGCCAGGGTTTGCAGTGGACCTGGAGGGGGCTTAATAATATTTTACTGGGTTGGTCGCGATATGCTAGTATCATATAATATATATCCTTCAACATCTACCTTGTAGGTGAATTTCTACTTGAGATTGAAATTTCCCCACGGTTGCATAGTGAAGGCTCGCGACCACGTGTGGCCATGGCATGTGGGAAATGCATGGGTGTCCCTTACCTGTGAACCTCACACGACGTCAATGAACTCGCAACAATGCAATGAGTTCTCTTCATTCTCACTTCCCCTTCAACAACACCGCCGTCACCAGTATTTACACACACTCTCTTAATACCGAATACTTTGGCTACGACGCTGACACCCTAGACGGTAATCCCCTAATAGCTAATTAATGAAATGGTCCTTCACCTTGCACCTCCCCTCCAACCAACAACTTTATCAAAAAGCTAACAAGAGCTCACAACAGTCTAACGGCCTCCTCCTCATCCTCCTCCTCCCCCTTCGCTTCCTCCGCTCGCGGCCCGCGCAGCGAGCCTACCTAACTACTCTTCTCCTAAGCATCTCAACCCTGGTCCTCCTCTTCCTGGCCGTAATCTCCTACACCCTCTTCTATATCCACCACATCCCACACATAGGCGTTCAAAAGCCTCTATACCTACAATTCCCCACCTCCCTATCCACCCCATCTCACCTCCTCCCCAATCGGCACCATCACCATCCAACCGGCGTAATCCACTTCAGCGGTGAAATCATCCCACGGCAGGAATACTCCGTCGCCCTCCTCCTACACCTTCCTCCCTCACCCGAGAACCAGAATGCAGGGAACTTTATGGCTGAAATAACGATTTATTCTACTCCCCCCTCCCCCTCCTCTCCAGCCTCCTCGCCGGGAACGGTGATAGCGACTGGCCGCCGGGGGGGATTAATGCCCTGGCGCAGCCCCATCGCTCGCACGGCGCACACGCTACTTCGACTCCCGTTACTACTCCTACTACCAAATGCGAAGGAGGAGGAAGCCGTCCGCGTGGTGTTACTTGAGAACGTGGTCTTCGATGAGCCTGCACGACATGCAGTGGTTAGTCTAGAGAGCCGTTCGAGGCTGGACGTGTATGAGGCCAGGGTCGAGTTCTATGCGAAGCTGGCTGGGATAAGGTGGATCATGTGGCGATGGAGGGTCCTCAGCTTCCTCTTAGGGAGCGGATTATTTTTTGCTGTTGAGGTTTTGGCGACGGGGGTAGTTTGGTGGGCGGTTTATGGATGGTTCGCTGGCTCAGGAGCATCGGCGGCGTCTAGCGGGGGAAGACACCCCGAAAACGGGGACGAGACTGTGGAAGAGGAAGGCGATGGAGTCGACGGAGCAGATGATCTGGGTTTTATCACACCAGAGAGCCTAGAAGCGGATGATGAGGACGACGAAGATGACGACGAAGTCCTACTAAAGAGCGACGTGGGCGATTCCGGGATCGGGAGCTTGTCGGAGAGTTTAGGGACTACCGCCAGAGAGAAGTCTACAGGTGGTGCAAGCAGTAGCAGTAGTAGGAGGCGCCGGATCCGGTTGGGGTAATAATGGGCGAAGGTGGTAACTAGGTTAATAGCGGGGGAAAAGGGCAGGGACGGAGCAGTGGCAGTCAAAGCGTGTTTGAGTTTATAGGCGTTTTTAAGTCGGTTATTTGAGTATTCGAGATTAATTAAGATTCCTTCCCCTCTTCTATCGTACTACCCCGCCCGGACGTAATCCGCTATCGGGAACGGTAGCTTCTGATGATTCTACTAGTCGATTTCCTAGTACATATTCGGTGGATGCCGAGATGAGATCTCACTAGTTACACTTGACTAAGGATTTAGTCTACTTGGCACGAGGTGGATCACGAGCAGTGGCAGGAAGTTCCTATAGTACATTGCCCGCCTTGGGTATCCGCTAGGATAGGGAATTATGTGTTCCGTCTTCTATCTTCGTTCCCCATGCTTTTTCCCACATTCACACTTTGGAGATTTTCGAGTGATGGATTGTGAACAAGGGAGAGCAGCATAGGAAAAGGAAAGTATGATATGTATCAAGAGACAGTACAGTACTACGTGTAGTACATATATGATATCAAGGTAAACCTGAAGCCGAACAACAAACTTTTAGGGACAACACTGCCACCATTCTATCCGCATAATAAATATAAGGAAAAGAAACCCAACTATGTCTCACTCCCCTCCCCCTCCCCCCTCTCAATCTCCTCCATAATCCCCCTCCACCTCCTGGCAAACTCCCACACGGCCTCCTCCCCCTGGACACCGGCCTCAACCAGCTCCCTGGGCAACTTACTAGCAGAGTATGTCGCCGTGCCAAAACCCCACGCCTCTGGATCCCCGCTTTCCAAGAGCCTAACCTCCACCACCTCTTCATCCGCCTCTTCCACCTCCTGCGTGCGAAGCCGTAATATCTCACCCC